>ML263766.1:414-34241 GCA_005239495.1 Nicotiana undulata
AAAACATTCATATTTAGAGTGGCTAGTCTTCCCACAATGGGTGCAAATTTTATTTTCAGGGAGAGTGAGATACTTGCTTTTGGGATCCCATTTAGGCAATTGACTCCCAAAACCAAGCCCTCTCCGGTTGCTACTATGATTCTCTTGGAGCCATATTAAAGCATCAGAAGACTTATTCCACTTACGTGTTCTATCAAATTCATGTTTGACTTTGCCAAGTTCTTCTTTAAGAGACTTTATCTGCTCATCTTTGGCATACATTTTATCTTTCAATTTACCTAAGTCTTCTTCTAACTTCGCATGAGAGTGATCAACTACCTTTTTACTGGATCCTAGTCTTAACTTTAAATTTTCAGATTTTAGTTCTAGAATCTCAGTTTCGAGTGGTTGAACCTGGTTCATCAAGACAGTGTTTTTCTTTTCAGATTCACTGACCCTTATTTCCAGGTTCATGCATTTTGCTTTCAGCATTGCACACTCTTTAGATAGTTGGTCTTCCTCTTTAGAGTTCTCCTTAGAATCATCAATGAAATCAAGTAGCAACTCAGAGAGTTTCTCCTTAGATAGAAACTTTATTTTTGTTTTAAGATGTGAGATACTTACCTGTGGTTCTTCATAATTCTCCTCATCAGATTCTCCCATTGCCATGAGAGCTTGATCTTCTGTCTCATCATCTTCTGATTCTTCATCTGAACTTTCCCCCCAAGCAGCAACCATAGCCTTTGTAGTAGTTTTCTTGGGTTGGACCAGTTCCTTCTTCCTGTTCTTTCTTTCATATCTCTCCTTCCTCCATTTTACTTCCCATTGAGGGCAGTTCTTGATAAGATGATCAGTTTTTTCACACTTGTAGCATCCCTTATTAGTTGGCCTTTCAGGAGCCTTTGCCTTGTTGAAGTTTCACCCTCTAGAGATACCTTTCTTCCTCATGAGAAAGTTTCTGAATTCTTTGGTGATCATGGCCATCTCATCATCCTCCAGGTCTTCTCCCTCTGTGATCCTTAGTGCTAGACTTCTTTCTTTCTTTGGGGCATCCATTTTAATGGTCTGCCTTCTGAGTTCATAAGCAGTAAGGTTGCCAATCAACTCATCTAGTCTAAGGGTTGCCATATTTTTGGATTCCTGAATGGCAGTTATCTTGCTTTCCCAGGAGATAGGTAGAACCCTAGTCAAGATCTTCTCAACCTTGTCTTCTTCAAGGATGACTCTTCCAAGAGACTTGAGTTCATTAGTCAAGGTTGTGAACCTTGTGTACATCTCCTAAATTGTTTCACCTTCCTTCATAGTGAAGTTTTCATAGTGAGAGTATAGCAACGTACCTTTAGACCTATTTACTTGAGCTATTCCTTCATGTGCCACTTGTAGAGTATCCCATATTTCCTTGGCAGTGGTACAACTTTGGATTTTGCTGTATTCATCTGGGCCTAGTCCACATACTAGCCACTTCTTAGACTTGGCATTCTTCTCCCATTTCTTCATATCCTCAGTTGTGCAGTCATCCCTAGTCTTAGGCACATCTACTCCTTCAGCAGTTTTCTTCATTGTTGCAAGTGGTCCATCAGTGACTATGTCCCAGAGTTCATAGTCCGCTCTAATAAGGTGATCCGTCATTCTATTCTTCCACCAAGAATAGTACTGCCCGTTGAAGAGTGGTGGCCTTGCAGTTGATTGTCCTTCCCAGTTCCCAGGTGGTGCACTCATTTTGATCTTTTCCTAGGTGTTAGCCTCTTCAAGGATAACCTTCTCTGATACCAATTGATGTTTTATACTTCAATACTACACAATATTATAAGTTAATTGTGCAGTACCCAATTTTTGAGTGCTGTCTAATAAGAAGAACCTGGTTCTTCTTAGTCTACTACTTACTACAGTTTGCGGAATAATTAAGCAGTAATAGTAAAGACACAGGGATTTTTACGTGGAAAACACCTGGCTCAAAAGGTGAAAAAACCACGACCTACTCCTCAGTAAGATTTGCTCAAAATGCTTCACTAAACACTGAGCCAAAACGGACTTACAAAATAAACTCTTTTGTAATCCTAGGACTAACTCTAATCCTCTTTGTATCAACTAGCCTCTAGCTAATTTCTACAGAATTCAAGCTAACTCTAACTTGAACAATTTGTACCTATTACAATTTGCTTCTAATAAAGCTGATAAGATACAATATTTAAACTCCTACTACAATCAACTAGACTTAACATACAAACAATGAAACTGTTCCTTCTAGTTGAACTGTAGCATTTGTATCGCACAATAATTTTGTTTGCAAAACCTCCGGAACTCTTGCTTCAGAACTTGATTCACTTTTACACTTGTGCGTCACACCTTTCAGCATTAATACTTGGATTATTTTATAGAGGCATGTTGTTGAGTCCATGATACAATTCTGATCCAACTCTTCCTTGGTAGACGAGTTTGATTGTAACTCAACTTCCTTCCTCTATTTCTGTCCTAGCTGAAATCAACTTCTATCTTCTCTTATCAGTTTGCAACCTTTTCGTATTAGGAGACATTCTCTTAGTTCTTTGATACTTAGCAATCACTGATATCTCTTAGACTTGTACGATTTATGATTCAGCTGCTTCATTCAGATGTGTATGCTATGATGGACCTGGTTCAACTCGACACCTGTTGTTAATCTTCAAAACCCATTCAGTGATATGGGCCAACACAGTACAGCAGGGATATCAGCCTATGAGTCCAACACCAGCGGCCCGACCACCTAGAGGTGGAGGACAGGCTGGGAGGGGTCGTCCTAGAGGCGGAGGCTAGTCAGGGGGAGTTCAGTCAGCTCCTGTTCATTCCGACGGAGCTCAGTCGTCCGGTGTTCCAGCTAGATTCTACGCTATTCCGACCAGATCAAATGCAGTAGCCTCAGATGCCGTGATTACAAGTATTATTTCAGTATGTGGTAGAGAGGAATCAGTGTTATTCGATCTAGGATCCACTTATTCTTATGTATCAACCCTCTTTGCTTGTTTCCTGGATGTTCCTCGCGAGTCCTTGGGTACTCCTATTTATGTGTCCACTCCTGTGGATGATTCTGTGGTAGTAGACCGGATTTATCGGTCTTGTGTGGTTGCATTCTATGGGTTCGAGACTAGAGCGGACCTCCTATTGCTCGATATGTTTGATTTTGAGGTTATTCTAGGCATGGATTGGCTATCTCCCTATCACGCCGTTCTAGGTTACCATGCCAAGACAGTTACTCTAGCCATGCCTGAGTTGCCTAGGCTGGAGTGGAAAGGTTCCTCAATTAGTGCAACCAGTCGAGTTATTTCCTTCCTGAAGGATCGACATATGGTCGAAAAGGGTTGTTTGGCCTATCTTGCTTACGTGCGGGACACCACCGCAGAGTCTCCGACGATTGATTCAGTGCCAGTGGTTCGAGAGTTTGCTGATGTATTTCCTTCAGACCTTCCAAGCATGCCTATGGATCGTGATATTGATTTCTGTATTGATTTAGCCCCAAACACCCAACCTATTTCTATTCCACCGTATCGTATGGCTCCGAAAGAATTGAAGGAACTGAAGGAGCAGCTTGAGGAGTTGTTGGCTAAGGGTTTTATCAGACCGAGTGTATCGCCTTGGGGTGCTCCAGTGCTATTTGTGAAGAAGAAGGATGGGTCTATGCGGATGTGTATTGACTACCGCCAATTGAACAAGGTCACCATTAAGAATAAATATCCGTTGCCGCGTATCGATGATTTGTTTGACCAGTTGCAGGGTGCTTGTGTGTTTTATAAGGTTGTTTTGAGATCGGGGTATCATCAGTTGAATATTCGGGACTTAGATGTTTCGAAAACTGCTTTTCGTACGAGATATGGCCATTATGAGTTCCTGGTGATGTCCATTGGCTTGACTAATACCCCAACAACATTCATGGACTTGATGAACATGGTGTTCAGGACGTACATTGATTCTTTTGTCATTGTCTTTGTTGATGACATTCTGATTTACTCACGTAGCCTGGGCGAGCACGAGCAGCATTTGAGAGTTGTGCTCCAGACCTTGCGAGAATAGAAGCTATATGCTAAGTTCTCCAAGTGTGAGCTCTGGTTGGATTCCGTGGTATTCTTAGGACATGTGGTATCCGGAGAGGGTATCAAGGTTGATCCTAAGAATATTGAGGCAGTTCAGAGTTGGTCGCGTCCTACTTTAGCTACAGAGATCAAGAGCTTCTTCGGTCTAGCAGGTTATTATCGCCGATTTGTGGAGGGATTTTCTTCCAGCAGCCCCACTGACTAGGTTGATTTAGAAGAATGCCCCATTCTGATGGTCCGACGAGTGTGAGGCGAGCTTTTAGAAGCTCAAGACAGCATTGACCTCAGCACCAATTTTGATATTGCCTTCCGGTTCTGGGATGTATACAGTATATTGTGACGCTTCACGTGTTGGCTTGGGGTGTGTTTTGATGTAGGAGGGGAGAGTTATTGCTTATGCTTCGCGCTAGCTGAAGGTTCATGAGAAGAATTACCATGTGCACGATTTGGAGTTGGCGGCGATCGTTCATGCTCTTAAGATTTGGAACCACTACTTGTATAGGGTGTCTTGTGAGGTTTATACAGACCACCGTAGCCTGCAGCACTTGTTCAAGCAGAGGGATCTTAATTTGAGGCAGCGCAGATGGATTGAGTTGTTGAAGGATTACGATATCACCATTCTTTATTATCCGGGCAAGGCAAATATGGTAGCGGATGCCTTGAGGAGGAAGGCGGAGAGTATGGATAGTTTGGCTTATATTGAAGCAGAGGAGACCTCTAGACTTGGACATTCAGTCCTTGTCTAATCGCCTGGTGAGGTTGAACCTTTCATAGCCTCGCCGAGTTCTTGCACATGTGGTTGCTCAGTCTTTGTTATTGGGAGAGATTAAGGTCCGACAATTTGATGATCCGTGCTTGGTAGAGCTACGGGAGACATTGGTTCAGGGCGGTGCCAAGGAGGT
This sequence comes from Nicotiana undulata, assembly GCA_005239495.1. Taxonomy (NCBI): domain Eukaryota; kingdom Viridiplantae; phylum Streptophyta; class Magnoliopsida; order Solanales; family Solanaceae; genus Nicotiana; species Nicotiana undulata. Next base: position 5,360 of record ML263766.1, read on the forward strand.
TACCATTGGCGAGGATGGTGTTCTAAGACTTCAGGGCCGTTTATGTGTTCCTAATGTTGATGGCTTGAGGGAGAGGATTCTAAAAGAGGCACATAGTTCACGGTATTCTGTGCATCCTCGTGCTACGAAGATGTATCGTGACTTGAAGCAGCATTTCTGGTTGAGGCGGATGAAGAAGGACATAGTGGAGTATGGGTCTAGATGTCTTAATTGCCAGCAGGTCAAGTATGAGCACCAGAGGCTAGGAGGCCTGCTTCAGCAGATGCCCATTCGTGAGGGGAAGTGAGAGTGCATCACTATGGATTTCGTGGTTGGGTTACCCCGGACTTTCCGGAAGTTTGACACGGTTTGGTTCATTATGGATAGGTTGACCAAATCGATGCATTTCATTCCAGTAGCTACTAATTATACTTTTGAGAGGTTGGCCCAGATCTACATTCAGGAGATAGTCCGGTTGCACGGTGTGCCTGTGTCCATTATATCAGATCGAGGTCCTCAGTTCACCTCGCACTTCTGGAGAGCATTGCATAGTGAGTTGGGCACCCAGATAGATCTCAGCACATCATTCCACCCTCAGACTGATGGTCAGTTGGAGCGGACAGTTTAGATATTGGAGGACATGCTCAGGGCATGTGCGATTGACTTCGGAGGTTAGTGGGACCAGTTCTTGCCTTTGGCCGAGTTTTCTTACAATAATAGTTATCAGTCCAGCATTGAGATGGCTCCATTTGAGGCTTTATATGGTCGACGATGTCGTTCTCCCATCGGGTGGTTTGATCATGGCGAGGCTAAGTTATATGGCACCGACCTGGTGAAGGATGCTTTAGAGAATGTGAAGTTGATTCAGGAGAGACTTCACACAACACAGTCCAGACAAAAGAGTTACGCAGATCAGAAGGCGCGTGACGTATCATTTATGGAGGGAGACAAGGTTCTGTTGAAGGTCTCTCCGATGAAGGGTATTATGAGGTTGGGGAAGAAGGGAAAGCTGAGCCCAAGGTTTATAGGTCCTTTCGAGATATTGAGGCGAGTTGGGGAGGTTGCTTATGAGCTTGCTTTACCTCCCAGTTTATCAAGAGTTCATCCGGTCTTTCATGTATCCATGCTCCGTAGATACCACTCCGACTTCTCTCACGTGGTTGATTTCAGCACCATTCAGTTGGATGAGAGGTTGGGCTACGAGGAGGAGCTAGTTGCTATTATTGACAGCTAGGATCGACAGTGTAGGTCCAAGAGGATTTCGGCCGTAAGGTCCAGTGGAGGGGCCAACAAGTCGAGGAGGCAAGTTGGGAGTCCGAGGAGGACATGCAGAGCCGATATCCACACTTATTCAGCACTTCAGGTATGACTCTAGACCTGTTTGAGGATGAACGTTTGTTTAAGAGGCGGAGAATATAACGACCTGACCGGCCGTTTTGCGTTCTAAGACCCCGTTCCCCTAAATGAGACTTCCCATAGTTGATTTTTATGATTTATGACCCGTGGGGACGGGTGGTTCGGGATTTGGAAGATTTTGGAATGGTATAGGAACACTTAGTTCCTTAAGGTTGGCCTTTAAGGCCAAGTTTGACTTCAGTCAACATTTTGAGTAAACGACCTCGAAATCAAGTTTCACCAGTTCTGGTAGCTTCGTATGATGATTTCGGACTTGGGCGTGTGTTCAGAACGGGTTTCGGATGATCCGGGAGCGTTTCGGTGCCCAATAGCGAAAATAGAGTTTCCTTAAGTTCAAATTGAGGTTTGGAACATGTTTTTGTGTTATCGAGGTCCGAACGGAATTTCAAGACCAGGAATAGTTCCGTTATGTCATTTATGACTTGCTTGCGAAATTTGGTGTCATTCCGAGTAGTATAGGTCGGTTTGGCGTATTGTTAGCGAATTCAAGAACTTAAAGATCTTAAGTTTGATTCTAAGGGTTTTGAGGTGTGATTCGGAGTTTTAGCATTGTTTTGAGTGTTCCGAAGGCTCGAGCAAGCCTTTCTTATGATTTAGGACTTGTTGGTATATTTGGACGGGGGCTCAGGTGGGCCCAGGTGCCATTAGGGCATCAAATGAGGCCAAAAACCAGCAGCAATAGCTGCTGGTGCACCTGGTCTGGTGTGACCGCACTTGCAGTTGCCCAGTCGCAGGTACGAGACTGCTCCTGCAGCCATTGCTTCGCAGGTGCGGCCCCAGGTGAGGAAGCCCAGTCGACGCAGGTGCGGACAAAAATCCGTAGAAGCGGAGCCGCTGGTGCGGACTCCGTTCCGCAGGTGCGAGCCCAGGCCCCTTGCCCCTCTTCCGCAGGTGCGCGTCTTTTTTCGCAGGCGCGAGATCGCAGATGCGAAAACCCTGTAGGAAGTGAGGTCTTTTAAATAAGGGAAAGAACCACTTTTATTCATTTCTCTCCTCCATAGTCAACCTTGAGAGCTTGGGAAAGAGCCAATCGATCTAGCTACTGAAAGGTAAGTGATTTCTACTCTAATGTTAGTTTAATACATGAATTCCTTGGTAGATTAACCTCCTAATTAGTAGAAATCAAGGTTTAGGGAAAACATCTAGGTTTTTATGAAATGAGAGAAATTACCATGGAATTGATTATGAAAACACATAAAAATCATATCTAAAAATCTCGAAGCCCATACACATTAGGCACAAAGATCCGACCCTGCATCCTCATCACACCATCATCTCCTATAGTCACATCCCTGGCATCACCTCTCCGAACTCTGTCCTGAAGAACCAGAAGGTGGGGACCATCATACTGGCACTCTATGATGCAGTCATAAAGAGAAGATCGAGCAACCACACAAGCTAATACCCGACAAGGCTCCGAAAGATTCAATCTTACCAACTTACTAGCTAAGGACTGAACATCCAAGGCTTAGGGAAGATATGCCACCTCCCCAAACTCTCCGCCCGGCGACTCAAGGCATCGGCCACCACATTGGCCTTCCCCGGGTGGTATAATATAGTGATGTCATATTCTTTGAGTAATTCCAGCCACCTCCGCTGGCGCAAATTGAGGTCCTTCTACTGAACAAGTGCTGCAAACTCCGGTGATCCGTGAAAATCTCACAGGGAACACCGTATAAATAATGATGCCATATCTTTAGGGCATGAAGAATCACTGCCAACTCGAGATCATGAACTGGATAGTTCTTCTCATGCACCTTCAACTGTCTAGACGCGTAGGCAATCACCCTACCGTCCTGCATCAATACCGCTCCAAGGCCAATACTCGAGGCATCACAATAGACTGCATAGGACCCTGAGCCTGTAGGCAATACCAACACTAAAGCTGTGGTCAGGGCTATCTTGAGCTTCTGAAAGCTCTCCTCACACTCCTCAGTCCACCTGAACGGAGCACCCTTCCGGGTTAGTCTGGTCATAGGTGCTGCAATAGATGAAAATCCCTCTACAAAGCGGCGATAGTACCCTGCCAAACCAAAGAATTTGCGGATCTCAGTAGCTGATGACGGTCTAGGCCAACTCTGCACTGCCTCCACTTTCTTCGGATCTACCTTGATCCCATCACGAGACACCACATGGCCTAAGAATTCCACTGAATCAAGACAAAATTCACACTAAGAAAATTTTGCATACAATTTCTTCTACCTCGAAGTCTGAAGCACAGTCCTCAAGTGCTGCTCATGATCCTCCCGAGATCGGGAATATACCAGAATGCCGTCGATGAACACAATGATGAAAGAATCAAGTTAAGTCCAAAACACACTGTGCATCAAATGCATAAAGGTTGATGGGGCATTGATCAGCCCAAATAACATGACAAAAAACTCATAGTGACCATATCTAGTCTTGAAGGCAGTCTTCGAGATATCCGGCTCCTGAATTTGCAATTGATGATAGCCAGAGCGCAAATCAATCTTGGAAAATACCCTGGCACCCTGCAACTGGTCAAATAGGTCATCAATGAGAGGCAAAGGATACATGTTCTTCACAGTAACCTTGTTCAGCTACCGATAATCAATACACATACGCATAGAACCATCCTTTTTCTTCACAAATAATACCGGAGCACCCCACGGTGACACACTGAGTCTGATGAAACCCTTATCCAACAACTCCTGCAATTGATCCTTCAAATCCTTCAACTCAGGAGGAGACATGCGATAGGGAGGAATGGAAATGGGTTGAGTGCCCGACAACAAATCATTGCCAAAATCAATATCTCTATCGAGCGGCATACACGGAAGATCAACTGGAAACACATCAGGGAAGTCCCTCACAATTGGAACTGACTCAACTGTAGGGGTATCAACTCTAACATCTCTCGCATAGGCCAAGTACGCATCACACCCCTTATCAACCATCCGCTGATCTTTAAGGAAAGAAATGACTCTGTGGGGAGTATACTCTAAGGTATCTCTCCACTCTAATCTCGGTAAACCTGGCATAGCCAGCGTCACGGTGTTAGCGTGACAATCAAGAATAGTATAATGGGGTGACAACCAGTCCATGCCCAATATAACATCGAAATCTACCATACTGAGTAATAACAAATTAGCTCTAGTCTCAAACCAATGATAACAATCGAACACGACCGGTATAAGCGATCCACAATAAGAGAATCTCCTACGGGAGTATAAACATAAACGGGGGAACTCAATGAATCCCGAGATATCTCCGAATGTGAAGCAAAATAAGAAAACACATATGAATACGTAGAGCCTGGATCAAATAATACTGATGCATCCCTATGACAGACATGGAAAATACTTGTGATGACTAAATTTGAAGCGACAGCCTCTGAACGGGCTGGAAGAGCATAGTACCTGACTTGGCCTCCCTCTCTAGGGAGACCTCGACCTCCCTGACCTCCACATCGAGCTGTCTGAGCAGGTGGGGTAGCAGCTGGGGCTAGAAGAATAGCCGGAGGACCCGGTGTAGCACGTGGAGGTTGATAAGTCTGAGATGATTCACCCATCCTAGCTCTGGGGAAATCTCTAATCATGTGACGAGTGTCACCACATTGAAAACAACCCCTCTGAGGATACTACGACTGAGACTGACTCTGAACTGTCTTGCTGGGCTGGCTGGTAAAAGCACCTCGGGCAGGAGGCTTACTAGATACTGGTGGTGCATAATAAGGATCCTGAGGTGTAGGAGGAGCTGGAATACCACTGGCTGCTGGAAGAGCTGAATGTACTGGGCGACTCACAAAACCCCTACCATAGCGTGCTGTTGGTGCACGAGCTACCGAATAATGACTAGTCTCTCGAGACCTCTTGGCCTCCCTCTCCTCTCTGTCCCGAGAAAACATGCCATCTATCCTCCGGGCAATACTCACTACCTGCTGGTAAGTGATATCCATCTCTAACTCTCTGTCCATACTGGTCTGAATATCGGGGTGGAGTCCCTCAAGTTCGGTACGGGTCCTCACCATCTGTGAGAAAGAGTAGAATAGAGTTTTAGAATTTTGATGTTAGTACTAGCACGACAAGGAATTCCAAAGAATGTGATAGTTCTTAACAGTTACATAGCCCCTCGAAGATAGATACAGATGTCTCCGTACCGATCCGCGAGACTCTAATAAACCAGCATGTGACTTGTGACTCCTATGAACCTAGAGCTCTGATACCAACTTGTCACGACCCGATTTACCATCCGAAAGGTATCATGACGACACCTAGTCTCTACGATTAGGTAAGCCTAAATTTGTGGTTAATCTTAATTAAAAGCAATAAAAGTAAAGACAGGAAAAAGAAAGTCTAAGTTAGCATAACATCGCCGCTCGGCATGTACAAGTATAAATCCCAAAATCCGAAATGTCACAATATAGTCACAAGCTTCTATATTGTAGTATCTCTAAACAACTGGAAGGAAAATACATAGAAAATCTCTATATAGACTAGAAGGGATGGTGACTCAGAGGATTCTGCGAACGCAGCAGAAATACTTTACGGTCTCCTCAATGACAATTGCGACGACCACTAGCCACGTGACTGAGAACTCAAACCTGGATCTGCACACGATAAACATGTGTAGGAAAGGGCATGAGTACACCACATTTGGTACCCAGTAAATGCCAAGCCTAACCCCAGTCAAGTAGTGACGAGGTCAGGTTAAGGCTATACTGGATTTCTAAATAATAAGGTTAAGACAATGGAGAAGATAAATAATTTCTATCGTAAACAGTTTAAAAGAAATAATTTAGAACGTAACAACAAGAGAGAAAGAGAGAGAGCCCTCAACTCATCACAACGTATCACAATGCGGAGACTCCCGGGATACCGTCCCGTAGTTCCAAAATAAATATGCAGTACAAGGGAGATCTCCTACAATACGTCCGTAGTCCCCAATTTAAATATGCAGTACATGGGGAATCTCCCAGAATACGCCGGTAGTACCCAATTTTAACATGCAGTACATGGGGGATAATACGTCCGTAGTCCCCAATTAAATATGCTATGCGAATGAACATCGGATAAGGCATTGTTTAAGAATAGTTCAGCAAATCACAGGTAAGGGAAAGAATAAACTAGCTAAATATGGCGCACATAATAACAGATAGACAATTTGATATAACACAAGTAGGCAAGATGTTCCTAATCTAAGCTAACAATTAGCATATTAAGAAGTGAAATCGAAGTAAAAGATTTATCATATGTGAAGCAAAACATGGAATTTTAGCAACAAATGGCCCGTGTACGTACTCGTCACCTCACGTGCACGACACCCACATAGCAATAAATGTCAAAACGACCTAAGAAAAAGTCTCCAACACAGAGTTTGGCAAGCTACTTACCTCGACTGCTCAACTCAACTCGAAATCACGTTCTTGTCACGAGTACCCCACTCTGAATGTCCCAAATCTATTCAATACAGTTGCATAATGTAAATATCACTTTAAGAAATCAATCTAACTGATTAATTCGAAGCTAATACGCGAAATTAGGAAAATTTCCCAAAACGTCCCCTGAGCACACGTCTCGGAATAAAGCGAAATTTACCAATTTAAAACACCCATTCACTCACGAACACACTTGAACAAGAATCATCGAAATACGACGTCAAAATCCCATTAAATTCTCGAATTTTTACTTGGGGAACGTTCCTCCCATTTTTCTAATTTCCCCCTCAAATTACTTGATTAGATTGAAGAAATTGTTATAGATTAATGATATATAAGTGAAATAGGATTAGGAATCGTTGCCTATGAATCTCCTCTTCAAAACCCACTCAAAATCGCATATTCCCGAGCTCCAAATCATTTTTAAAAGTTATAAAATTCAAACCCCCGAACTTGGTATAATCTGCCCAGCAATTCCGCTTCTGCGGTCAAAAGGGTCGCACCTGCGGAAATGGCATCGCATGTGCGGAAACTCATTAATTGGGCTGGGGCCGCATCTGCGGTCCCCTAGCCGCATCTGCGAGCCCGGCTGGTCTAGGACAAAACAACAACTGCGAGACCCCCACCGCACCTGCGTGTCCGCACTTGCGGCTCCCCTTCCGCAGGTGCGAAACACCAGAACTAGCAAAACGTCAGCTGATGCTTAAGTAAAAAAACTTCCCGTTGAGCATCTGAAACACACCCGAGGCCCCGGAACCTCAACCAAACCTACCAACCAGTCCTCATACCTCATACGAACTTAGCCGAGTCTTCAAAACACATCACATAACATGAAAATCACGAATTATACATGGATTCAAGCCTAAAAACTTTGAAATTTTCCAAAATAAATACGTCAAAACTCATCCGAATGACCACAAATTTTACAGATAAGTCATAAATGACACTACAGACCTACAACCACTTTCGGAATTCCATTTCGAGCACGATATCAAAATTTCACCTATCAGCCGAAATCGCCGAAATTCTAACTTTCGCCAATTCAAGCCTAAAACTACCATAGACCTCAAAAACACATCCCGGACACGCTCCTCACCTCGAAATCACTCAACGGAGCTAACAGAGTCGACAGATTTCCATTTCAGATCCGTCTTCACACAGTTCCAACTACAATCCAATTTCTAAGGCTTAAACTCATATTTAGGGATATGTGTCCCAAAGCTCTCAGGAATCCACAACTAACCATTCTAACAAGTCCCATAAGTAGATACAAATGTGGGGAAAGCAACTATTAGGGGATGGGGGCGCTAACTCTCAAAACGACTGATCGGGTCGTTATAGTATGCCTAATAAATTGGACAATAACGAATAATATTTGTGAAATACTAATTAGTTGATCGAATCCATGACTCGGTTTTGAGTTTGATTATACCCCTTTATGTAAGCTTATAAGTTTTCATGTGAAAACCCGGCTAGTGAATTTTGTATCCGTCACATGGAATGGTTTAAGCAGAATTATAAACGATTTAATTAGTTGATTAAATTAAAGTTTCTTTAATTAACTGGTATTTGAGATCTTAACATGGGGAGTTAAAATAAGTGTTACTGAATTTTCTAAATTTATATTAAGGAGTTCAATTGCAGTTTTTTGTGTGGAATGAATTGCAATTAATTATAGTAAGAATTAATTCATGATAATTTCAAATTAATGTTATGATTAGTAGCCTCTTATTATTTCTATGGTCCCTGCTATACCTAGTAAAAACCTGTACTTGACTTGGGTAAAAAGTGACTTGGGAGAAAAGTCATCCGGTAGAGTTAGAGTAGGATTCTACTTGTGCAAGTAGAATCCTACACGTTTTTGGAGCAGATTTTCGGCAAAAAATAGTCTACATAAGGAAGACTAATTTCACCCAATAACTCACCTGTTAGAGTTGTATTAATCTTTCCCACTCAAAGAAAACCCGTCCAAGGTTTATTTCAAGAGGTTAGTACTTATAATCTAGTAATTGTAGCATCGTCTAGTTTACATGTATTTGATGTTTGATTGTATGTTTGCTTCCGTTGCGCATGTTCTAACACATGTTGTGTTGCAATTTTGGTCTATTATCTTTCTCTTTGTAGACGTGCCCAAACTTGACACGCTTCTTGCAAAACTGAGGTTTCTATTCATACTCTACTTGCAGATTCAAAATCTTTGGCCCTCTAGGGTATGTTATGGAAACTTTCAAATTTGGAGTCCACTGTTTCAGAATTAAAGGTATGTTGTTCAAGGTATAGGATCCTAAATGGAGGATTTCATTCTTGTCATGAATGTTTTACAATTTAGCTATGTAGCAACCCCCATCATGGAGGTACAACTCTCGCAATGTCGCTCCTTTCCAGTTTTTAGCAATTGAATTGCTCAAATACGGATAATTTGGAAGTATCTCCCATAATGTAAACTGCCAAAGCATTACTCCAATTCTTAGTCTATTCTTGATTTCTTTTTCCTCCAATATAATCATAGGTTTACCAACAATTATTTGAGAGGGAATGAAATCAAGGGCATACTATGTGTAGCAATACGATTATGTGTGAATAGCCTAGCCCATGCCAGGATTTCTTCTTGTTTATCTGGTCGCCTTGGTCCTGTTCCATTGGTTGCAACAATCACTACAACAGGTTCTATAACTGGTGGTGCATGCATGTTCTCCATTTTTGCCTCTGATGGCTTTAACGTTGTACTCTTCGTTGCTATGTTCAGACGAGATCCCATCAACTATCGGGACCCCATGGCTCATGATCATTGATATTGGGGTTTTTTATTTTAACTTAGAACCGTTTCCAGTCACTGTTGTGGCATTCGTTCAAGTCTCTATTCGTTTTTAGTAGCTTTCGTGGTTGTCCTCAACCTCTCTTTGTTGTGGAAATGGCTCACTAGCGCACGTTAGTAGGGTGAGCTAAGAGTACCCCTCTAATCAACACATTTTACTTATACTACAAGTATCTAATAGGTATCTTCTTTCGTTAAGGTATCCAAATAAAAGTTACGACAAGTTCAAGAGGCTACATGGTAGGACCTGACTCTTTGACATCGAGCATGGCGTGCAGCTGTGGCAAGGATTGGGAGTGATGTCCTTGTCATTGGCCTATGCGTAGGCAAAACGATCATTCGGGCGACGGACAAGACATTTTCATGAGGGATTTTGTGGGCAATTATTGTCCAAGGTCTTGGCACGGGCAATACACGCTTGGGAAAGGCTTGATAAGGCAGTGTGGGAAATGTTACGGCACCATGGTACGACATGCGCGCCAAAATCAGTGGCACAGGTACTTTGGGTTGTGGCAGCTGAGTGCGGGCTAAGATAAGGCAAGGCAGAAATGCGGGATGATGGAAAAGGCTCTCAATATATAAGGTAAGGCTATGTGAAGGAAAATACAAGCAATAGCACGGGTGAAATGAGGAATGACATGGGCAAGGCAGAAACTCGGCCAAGGAAGTGTGCGGGTGGCTGTGGCGTCGGGCATGTGCGGCAAAATTATGGCGGCAGATTGGGAGAAAGACATTGGTGAGAAGAAATGTCAAAATGAGCTAAGGCTTGGCGCAAGCCTTGGGCGTGAAGCACAGCTGACCAAGTCAATAGCACATGCAATGCACATGCCAAAGTAGTTGGCGGTTACATTTTGATAATCACTTGCACCCATGACTGATTATGCTTGTATACATTATCCCATCTCGTGTAGAACATGGCCTAAGTAGTTGAGGATGTTAACTACATGTTAGGAACAAATTTAGCCTTAGCCCGACAAGTGGAAAAAGTTGTAGACAACAAGTGTCAATGTGTTGTCAAGTCCTAAAAGCTGCCTATGTTCTATAAATAGGGCTTTTGGACTTCGTCAGATTTAAGTGGGCAATTTCGTGTGAAATTATAAGAGGGAAACAAGAGAGAAATGTGAGGTTTTCTAAGTGTTTCATAAGGGACTAAGGCTAGGCTTGGGCAGGTCTTAGTGTTGGCAAAAGAACAACTTGTGTTCTTTGTCAAAAGTAGGGATGTGATCGCCTTGTGATCATAGTCAAGTGAGGGTTCCTTTGTATATATTCAAAATTAATACAAGGGTTGGGATTTTCCCGTATTTTGTTGTGTTCCTATTGATTTGCTGCCTAAATTTCGTTAAGGCCAAACTTGCTGAAAATTTGGCTAAGTGTGGAGAACGGTTGAGTCAAGTGTGCAACTTGACTGTCGCGCGGGTGTGGTTTAGACTGACCAAAATCGTCCCCATGACAACTGGTATTAGAGCGGAGTAGGTTTGTGGCGGTGGCAAGACAATAGGTAGCAAATTTTGTGGGGCTGTTTGAAAGCATGGCTGGTGGCACAAATGTTGAACTGCGCATATGGGTGGAACAATTGGAAGCACTCGCTGGGCAGGCTCTTGAAATAGGTGATGATTCTTCGGTTCTGCGAGAATGGCACATTTAGAGGCAGATTATGCAGCAATACATGAAACCACGCTGGCAAAAATGGCCTTGGTGCACGAAGAAAAGGAAGAACTGCACGAGGAGGTGTATCAACTTCGAAGGGCATGCAGAATACTACCCTTAGAAGTTATGAACGCACCAAAGTGAGGATTCCGGAGCCGAAGGCTTATGGTGTTTCAAGAAGTGCTAAAGAATTGGAAAATTTCTTATGGGATATGGAGCAGTATTTTCAGGCTGCTCGTGTACCGAATGATGAACATGTGACCATCACACATATGTATTTAATTGATGATGCGAAAGTGTGGTGGCGTACACGAGTTGTGGAAGTAGAAAATGCTGGGCTGCCAGGGATTGAAACTTGGGAGATGCTGAAGAAGGAATTTAAATCTTAATTCCTTCCAACCAACTCGTCATGGGTTGCAAGAGATGGACTACGTCGCTTGAAACAAAGTTGCACGGTGAGGGACTATGTCAAGGAATTTTCGTCCTTGATGCTGAATCTAAGTAATATGGCAGAAGAAGACAAGCTACATTTCTTCATGAGCGGATTGAAGGGATGGGCGCAATTAGAGTTGAGGAGGCAGAATGTTCAAAACCTCTCTACTGTTATTGCAGCGGAGGATGCGGCGGCTGATTTCAGTTTAGGTGATGACCCTGCTGAATCTTCAAAGTCAGACCGGAAGAAAGACAAGGCATGGGAATGGAAGAAAAATGGGAAAGGCCAAGCTGCCGAAAATGAAGGGTTTGCCAAGAATGGGAGATAAGCGGAGACTTCCAATGGAAAGGAAATAAGCGGAAAATTCAAAGGATGCTTTACTTGTGGTGGACCGCACTTGAAGAAGGACTGTCCGGTGCAAGATAGGGTGAATGATATGTTGGTTGCGAAAAGACAAGAACAAGTGGCGGAGGCAAATGCTATTGTGGCATATGTGAAAGAAGGACCGGGGGCGTTGTATGTCAACAACCCCTTGGGGTTGATTAATTAATTTGGCTCGACGAGGACGTCGATTTCAAAGGGTGAGGGTGGTTTGTTCGAACCAAACTCTTTGACATCAGGCGTGGCGCACGGCTGTGGAAAGGAGTGGGCGTGATGGCCTTGTCATTGTCCTATGCGCGGGCAAAACGATCATGCGGGCGATGGACAAGACATTGTCATGAGGGTTATTGTGGGAACTTATTGGCCAAGGTCTTGGCACATGCAAGAAATGCTTGGAAAAGTCTTGATAAGGCAAGGCTATGTGAAGGAAAATACAAGCAATAGCACGGGTGAAATGAGGAATGACATGGGCAAGGCAGAAACTCGGCCAAGGCAGTGTGCGGGCGGCAGTGGCATCGGGCGTGTGAGACAAAATCATGGCGGCAGATTGCGGGAAAGACATTGGTGCAGAGCAATGTCAAAATGAGCTAAGGCTTGGCACAAAGCAAGATTTGGGCGTAAAGCACAACTGACCAAGTCAATAGCAGATGCAATGCACATGCGAAAGTAGTTGGCGGTTACATTTTGATAACCACTTGCACCCATGACTTCCCATGACTGATTATGCTGGTATCCATTATCCCATTTCGTGTAGAATACGACCTAAGTAGTTGAGGATGTCAACAACATGTTAGGAACAGATTTAGCCTTAGCCCGACAAGTGACAAAAGTTGTAGGCAATAAGTGTCAATTTGATGTCAAGTCTTAAAGGCTGCCTATGTTCTATAAATAGGGATTTTGGACTTAGTCAGATTTAAGTGGGCAATTTTGTGTGAAATTATAAGTGGAAAACAAGAGAGAAACGTGAGGGTTTCTAAGTGTTTTAAAAGGGACTAAGGCTAGGCTTGGACAGGTCTTAGTGTTGGCAAAAAAATGACTTGTGTTCCTTGTCAAAAGTGGGGATGTGATCGACTTGTGATCATAGTCAAGTGGGGGTTCCTTTGTATATTTTCGAAATTAATACAAGGGTTGAGATTTTTCCGTATTTGGTTATGTTCCTATTGATTTTCTGCCTAAATTTCATTAACGCCAAACTTGCTGAAAATTGTGCTAAGTGCGGAGAAAGGCTGAGTGAAGTGCGCAACTTGACTGCCCCGCGAGTGCGATTTAGACTGACCAAAATCGACCCCGTGACACTACGTATGTACTAAGACTTTACCAATATACAGATATTTTAGAATTTTTAACTAAACTACTTAAATATTCATATTAGTAAATAACAACATTTTTAAAATAACATCCAAGGTAATGTATTGCAACACATGAATAACATCTTATTAACTTGAATTCTCCCCAAACTTCTCCATAACCTCCTTCCTAATATTTTCCACAACCTTCTCCATACTGAAATCATGAAATTTGATGGGTCTTTCATTTGTGTGATGTAAATGAGAATTGGAGCGAAATAAAAATAGAAGAAAATTATTATGGTTATATAAAGACCACCCCTTAAGGGATCTCTTCTAATATTTCACTTAACCAGAGACACCCCTTATAGTAGTCTCTTCTAATATTCCACTAAACCACTTAACTTTCTAAACTTAACTAAAATCACCCCTCTGTTAAAATTTTCATTGTTAGTTTCTCTTTTTATGTAGAGAATTGCCACATTCATGGCGACCTAACTTTCGGCCTCATTTATCTAGGGCGATACAATGCCTTCCAAACCCAATTTGAAGTTTCTTCTGGATAAGTTGCTGAAAATTTTGAAAAGTCCGGACAAATCACCTCACAATGCTTCGGTTTGGGAAATTTGTATCAGAGAAAGACAAGAATTTTGGACCTGATTACATCAAAAGCCAGAGAAACCCATACTTAGCTATACGGTGGCTGCGAAGAGTAGCATCACCATGAAAAATAGACCTTTTATTTAGCTATATGTTGAGAATTTATGGAACTTTTACCGGCGTAACTAATTGAATTGGTTGATGTGTTTGTGCATTATAATATTCATATGTGCTAAATGCATATCTATGTAATATTGCTATAGAACGTTCATATTAAATCTTTCTATACTTTATAATAAGTCATGCATAAAATTATATATGAATTTGTTGACAAGTGGGAGTGAATTTTGCATCTGTTACTCCATTTGTTTAGGTTATAAAAATATAACTCAATTTTATTCTAAAAGCATGACATTGTAATTAGATCTTTAAAGGTTGAGATCTAAGAAGGACTTGGTGTTTATACAATGTTTGAATTATTATGGTGTATGAACTGTATTAGAGATCAAGCATGGAAAATAATAAGTTAGGTGCTTGTTGTTTAAAGGGTTAAGTCATGATATACCACTTTTATATATGGAATTTATTTGGGCTCATGAACGTAAATGATGTTACTGAACACAACCACATAATCACATAGATCAAAAATTTAAAATAACATAACTAAAAATACTGGACTCTCTCAAACTTTGGAATTAGATAATAACCTGCACATACAAAGCGTCTTTGGTGATTTGAGTGATGAACTTTTGTGGGTTTTTCCTTGAACTTCATTCGGTTCTTGGCAAAGCTTCTGATTATTTTGAGTTTGTGAACATTTCAAGAAGTAAAATGGTTCATTTGTATTTCTTGATGATTTTTACAACGAACGGGTACTTATATAACAAGTCGTAAGACTAAATATGGAAAGACAATGAATTATTCAATCATTTACAATCAATTAGCGTTGACATTGTTTGCATACCGTTTATGCATATTACTTGCATATCGTTTATGCATATTGTTTGCATACCGTTTATGCATATTGTTTGCATATCGTTGATATTTATCCCCCACTCCATAAACAGTCACGATGCGATCATTGTATGAAGCAACTCTGTCAGTTGATGCATATTGTTTGCATACCGTTGATATTTGTCGCACATTGTTATAAAATGTTCTGCTTCATCCTCCATTTTTGGCCAATAATATTCGGTTCTTATTAGCGTTTTACCAACGAACTTCCTCCGGTGTGATTTCCACAATGTCCTTCGTGTCTTCTCGCATCACATATTCGGTTTGTGACAAACCAAGGCACCATGGTAAATGTCACAGGGGTGTTTTATGCCACCCGTAAATTTGCCCGAGGTTCACCCTTGTGCGACAGTGAAGCCCAGCCCTGACTTCAGCCTTTTCAACACTTAGAATTATTTTAGGGACGTTTCGGACATAGGCAAATTTAGGCAGAAAATTAAAGTTAAGGCACACACGAGAATTACAGGAATTTCTCCCCAACTTGTATTAATAAGTGAATACAATAACACAAAGAAGCCAACCCTATGGCCAAGACAAAGAACTCACTAGTTCCCTGCCCCAAAACAAGTTTCCCACCCTTAGGAAAATACTTAGACGAATTTTGGCTAACTCAAATGCCACAAGCTAAGTTCTACCCCTTTTGGACATCCTTGTGCACATATTTATAGTACAGGATGCCCAATTACATTTGGAAGGTTTAAAATATTCAGTTGACAAGCCCCAACTGATGGGAAAACGCTAAGGCATGATAAAAAAACATGCCTACTCCTTTAGCCCATGATCAACCACGTTTTGGAAGTGGTTGTAACGGCCAAACTGCCTCTTATGTGCCTTGCACACGTTTTTTAACTACTGTCTGTGCACAGCATGTGCCTACTTTTCCCATCTGGTGCGTGCCCAAGGCTGGAATTGCCCCCAACCTTGCCTTTGACACTGCTCCTCCCCAATGCCATGGTCACAGCTTGCCGCCCCTTGACTTAGCCGTACATGAACACTGCCATAGCTGCCCGCTAGTGTCAAGTCGCCCCCAACTTGATCAAATCTGCCCGTATCAATTATTCTTGCTTGTCCCACATTGCCTTGCCATGCCTTTGCCCCTGCTTTGACATGGCTTTGTGTTGCCATGGTTATGCCAACCCGCACGTCTAAGTGATATGCGCCTTGCTTCCGTTCAAAGCGCGTTTTTCAAGCCCGCATAGTCCGTCATGCCAAGCTGCCCGTCATGATGTTGCCCCATTTTTGAGGTTGTGTGCCAAGGCCATCATGAAAATCCTTGTCACAACTCACACCTACGATGACCTTTGTCAAGGGGCTAACAAACCACCCCCACCAGAAGAATTCGTCATCCTCGACGAAGCAGTCTCCGCATTTTTCAGCACCACCATAGGTCCTAAATATGTTGTCTCGTGCTCATGTTCTTCCTCGTTCAGCTCTTTTCACCTTTTTCTTCAGTAAACAAAGTTGAGAGTCGTTCGCGTTTTGGACATTCCCTCGCCATGTGTGGTCCTTTGCAAATAAAGCATCAATCAAACTCGCTATTTTGTCCCTTGTTTGTCGAAGGTCTGGCACATTGCCTTTCCTTTCCATTGCCATTGCCCTCAACAGCATTACCCTTGTCATTTCCGTTCTTCCTCAACTCTTTTGCCTTGTCCTTGTTCCCGTTTTTTTACTTTGAAGTAGTAGAGAAATCAGAACCATCTTCTCCCAACCGAAAATCACCCAATGCATCCGCAGTAGCGATGGCACTAGGAAGGTCTTTCACATTCTGCCTTCGAAGTTCCATATGCGCCCACGTCTGCAGCCTATAAAGGAAATTATGTTGCTTGTCTTCCTCAGACATGTTTCTTATATCCAGCATCAAAGAACTGAAATCTTTGACATAATCCCTGACTGTTCCAGTTTGTTTCAACATTTTTAAACGATCTCTAGCAATCCAGCCCGCATTGCTAGTAAAGAATTGATCCTTCAACTCTTTCTTCAGCCCTTCCCAAGAGTCAATGTGTTCCCTACCAGCACTTACATCATCTGCCACACGTGTTCGCCACCAAAGCTTCGCATCATCCACCAAGTACATAATCGTAATGGTGACCTTATATTCATCTTGCATGTGGGCAGCCTTAAATTACTACTCTATATCCCACAGGAAATTTTTGAGTTTCTTGGCACTCCTTGCGCCATTAAACTCTTCAGGCTCGGGAATTTTGACTTTGGTACAATCTGCCCCACGCTGGCCATTGTCGTTGCCAAAAGCACGTCGCAGCAAAACATTTTCCGCCTTAATATCTGAACACTATTGGCTCAACCTACTCAACTCTGCCTCAAGATAGGCGAGACGAGTAACAACAGTCAGAAATTGATCCCCATCAACAGTTCCGACGAGTGCCTCTAATGCAACAACTTTTTCCCTTAGTTCTGCGTTGCCACCAGCCATGTTTTCGAATAACAACACAAAATTGTCTACCGGTCGTCATGCCACTGCCACGAACCTGCTCCGCTCTGATACCAGCTGTCACATGGGTGTTTTATGTCACCCGGAATTCTACCCGTGGTTCACCCTTGTGCGCCCAGCCGTGACTTCAGCCTTTCCAACACTTAGAATTATATTAGGGACGTTTCGGAATTAGGCAAATTTAGGCAGCAAATTAAAGTAAAGGCACACACGAGAATTATAGGAATTTCTCCCCAACTTGCATTAATAAGTGAATACAAGAACACATAGAAGCCAACCCTATGGCCAAGACAAAGAACTCCCTAGTTCCCTGCCTCAAAACAAGTTTCCCACCCTTAGGAAAATACTTAGACGAATTTTGGCTAACTCAAATGCCATAAGCTAAGTACTACCCCTTTTGGACAGCCTTGGGCACATATTTATAGTGCAGGCTGCCCAATTACATTTGGCAGGCTTAAAACATTCAGTTGACAAGACCCAACTAATGGGAAAACACTAAGACATAATACAAAAACGTGCCCACTCCTTTAGCCCATGATCAGCCACGATTTGGAAGTGGTTGTAACCGCCAAACTTCCTTCCATGTGCCTTGCACATGTTTTTGAATTGCTGCTTGTGCACAACATGTGCCTGCTTTGCCCAGCTGTTGTGTGCCCAAGGCTGGCATTACGCCCAGCCTTGCCTTTGACACTGCTCCGCCCAATGCCATGGCCACAGCTTGTCGCCCCTTGACTTAGCCGCACACGAACACTGCCACAGCTGCGCGCTTGGGTCAAGTCGCCCCCAACTTGATCAAATCTGCCCGCATCGGTTATTCTTGCTTGTCCCACATTGACTTACCTTTGCCCCTGCTTTGACATGGCTTTGCTTTTCCATGGTTATGCCAACCCGCACGTCTAAGTGAGATGCGCCTTGCCTCCGTTCAAAGCGCGTTTGTCAAGCCCGCATAGTCCATCTTGCCAAGATGCCCGTCATGATGTTGCCCCATTTTTGATGTTTTGTGCCAAGGCCATCATGAAAATTCTTGTCACAACCCGCACCTGCCGAGGACCTTTGTCAAGGGGCTAACAAACCACCCCCACCAGAAGAATTCGTTGTCCTCGACGAAGTAGTCTCCGCATTTTTCAGCACCACCATAGGTCCTAAACATGTTGTCTCGTGCTCATGTTCTTCCTCGTTCAGCTCTTCTTCACCTTTTTCTTCAGTAAACAAAGTTGAGAGATGTTCGAGTTTTGGAGAGTCCCTCTCCATGTGTGGTCCTTTGAAAATAAAACAACCATCAAACTTGTTGTTTTGTCCCTTGTTTGTCGAAGGTCTGGCGCATTGCTTTTCCTTTCCATTTCCATTGCCCTCAACAACATTACCCTTGTCATTTTCGTTCTTCTTCCACTCTTTTGCCTTGTCCTTGTTCCTATTTTTGGACTTTGAAGTAGTAGAGAAATTAGAATCATCTTGTCCCAACCGGAAATCACCCAATGCATCCGCAGCAGCGATGGCACTAGGAAGGTATTCACATTATGCCTTCGAAGTTCCATCTGCGCCCACGTCTGCAACCCGCAAAGGAAATTGTGCAGCTTGTCTTCCTCAGACATGTTGCTTAAATCCAGCATCAAAGAACTGAAATCTTTGACATATTCTCTGACCGTTCCAGTTTGTTTCAACTTTTTTAAACAATCTCTAGCAATCCAGCCCGCATTGCTAGGAAAGAATCGATCCTTCAACTCTTTCTTCAGCCCTTCCAAAGAGTCAATGTTTTCCCTACCAGCACTTACATCATCTGCCACACGCGTCCGCCACCAAAGCTTTGCATCGTCCACCAAGTACATAGTCGTAATGGTGACCTTATCTTCATCTCGCACGTAGGCAGCCTTAAAGTACTGCTCCATATCCCATAGGAAATTTTGAGTTTCTTGGCACTCCTTGCACCATTAAACTCTTTAGGCTCGAGAATTTTGACCTTGGTACAATCTGGCCCCCGCTGGCCATTATCGTTGCCAACAACACGTCGCAGCAAAACATTTTCCGCCTTAATATCTGAACACTCTTGGCTCAACCTGCTCAACTCTGCCTCAAGATAGTCGAGACGAGTAAATATAGTCAAAAATTGATCCCCATCAACAATTTCGACGAGTGCCTCCAATACAACTGTGATGACCCAAAGGGTCATCCTAAGTAAATTTAGCTAAATCTGTGTTCCAAGGCTCCTAAAGCCTCCGTTAATCTCACCTCGATATGAGTGCGCAGCCCGGGCATGTCCAGGAAGCTTCTAAGTGAAAATTTGATGAAAATGGAATTTTTGTAACAATTAAATGAATAAAGTTGACTTTGGTCAACATTTTTGGTAAACAGACCCGGACCCGCGATTTGACGGTCCTGGAGGATCCGTAGGAAAATATTGGACTTGGGCGTATGCCCCGAATCAAATTCCGAGGTCCCAAGCCCGAGAAATGAATTTTTAAAGAGAATTATTTTCTGAAAATAATAAAGGCTTTTGGAAATGAACTTTGATGTGAAAACCGTGTTACTAGGCCTGTATTATGGTTCCGGAGCCTGGAACAGGTTCGATATATGTTATGTGACTTATCTGTGAAATTTGGTGTAAAACGGACTTGAAATGACGTGATTCAGATCAAAATTGGAATAATTAAGCTTTATGAAATTTTAAGGAAATTCTATGAGTTTTGGGGTTTAATCCATTGATTTTGATGATATTTTGGTGATTTTAATACATGAATAAGTTCGTAGGATGATTCGGGAGTTGTGTGTATATTTGGGTTTGATCCCCGAGGGCTCGGGGGTGTTTCGGGTAGGTATCCGGGGTGTTTTAACTCATGAAAACACTGCTGGTGCACCCATTTCTGGTGTGCCCGCACCTGCGAGCCTAGGGATGCAGGTGCGAGACCGCAGACGCAACGCCCAATCCGTAGGTGCGGTCCCTCTCGCAGGTGCGGACAAATCTCCGCAGGAGCGACTGCGCAGGAGCAGACCCATTTCCGCAGGTGCGGCCCCCTATGGTCCTGACCCAGTTCCGCAGGTGCGACCCCTGTACCCCGATGCGAGAGTCGAACAGTGATTTTTTTTTTGAAAAACAATTTCAGACGTTCTTTCTCACTTTTTCTCAAACAAAAAAGAACCTAGGGCGATTTTCTCAAGAGATTTTCTTCCCAACTCGTAGGTAAGTGCTCACTAACTGATTTTCCTTCAACTTTCTAAGGTTTTTCATCAATTATCACCAAAAATCCTAGGGGTTTAAAGGTAGAAATTAGGGGTTTTGGGTAAAGTTAGGGCTTATGAGATTTTGGGTAATTCAACCTCAATTCGGGGTCGGATTTCAAAACAAATCATATATTCTAACTCGTGAGAGTATGGGCGATCGAGTTTTGGCCCGAGCCTCATGTTTGGACCAAGTGGGCCCGGAGTCGAATTTTGGTATTTTTGGAAGAATGCTTGGAAATGGGTAATTAGACTATGGGTTGGATTTATTGAGTCTTTATTGATGTACTTGAGTTAATTATGTCTAGATAATACCATTCCGGAGTTGAGTTCTAAAGGAAAGGCGGTGTTACAGGGTTGATTGCTATATTTTAGACCCGAGGTAAGTGTCTTGCCTAACTTTGGTGAGGGAATAGGTATTGTATGCTATGTGCTAAGTGTTTATCATGTTCAATGCATAGGTAAGGTGACGAGTTCTTATGTATTGTGTGTCAAGCATGCCCGTGAGTCTATTTTTGATAAAAACTTGTTATTACTTCCATGTTCGTTATATTATGAACTTGTCTCTACTTGGAAGCCGTTGTTGTTGGAAATCTTGGTTGATGAACTTATGACATATTGGTTTGATTGAAAACCCAATTGTTAAAGATATATTTCAAATGATTGGTTATAGCTAGGACCCTTGCCGGGCACTTGTTGTGAAATTTTATTTGATGTTTTCCCCTTGCCGGGTGATATTGAATTGTATTTCCACTATGCTGTATCCCTTGCCATTTTATCTATCATTGTTTGGTGAGGAAGAGTGTAAATCACAAAGGGTGATGCCGTGCCATGATATTTGATTACATTGCATAGTGAGAGAGAGAAAGTAAAGCACGAATGTTGATGCCGTGCCATGATTTACATTGATTAAAAGCACGAAGGTTAATGTCGTGCCATGATTTACATTGATTAAAAGCACGAAGGTTAGTGCCGTGCCATGATTCACATTGATTACATCATGTTTTGCCTAGTAAGGACGAGAGTAAAAGCACGAAGGGTGATGCCGTGCCATTATTGCATTTCTGGCATTTATATTCATTTCATTGGCAATTGTGTTAAATCCTATCCTGTTTACTCCTATATGTCAATTTAACTGCTTCATCTCACTTGTTTCCGTTTTACTGCTCCCCTATCCCTTACTTGTCTGCTTATTTCTTTCCTTGTCTTGTCTATGTTACCTGATGTAGAATAGGACAGGTTATCGTTATTGTCAAGTCTAGCCTCGTCACTACTTCGACCGGGGTTAGGCTCGGCACTTACTCAGTGCATGAGGTCGGTTGTACTGATGCTACACTGCACTTCTTATTGTTGTGCATACCCCGCATCCGGACCCAGTGGACCGCATTGAGGGAGTCACCTTCAGTCCACCCAGAGCTTCAAGGTATACCCGCTAGCGTTCGTGGGCCTTGGTGTATCTCCTGCCTTTAGATTCCTTATTGTCTTATCTTTTTCCCCAGTTTCAAGACAATGATGTATTTCTTTTCAGACTCTGTATTTAGCACTCTGTTTAGACAGTTCGTGAGTTGTGACACCCCGGTTTTGGGCTTATGCGACGTTATGTATTTTACTATTTCACTTTGCATTTTTGAATTTCTATTAAATTTCCGCTGTTAAAATTCTAAAGCTCTTCGTTATTTTTGTTAAGATTTTTAAAGGTATTTTCTTTACTACTGCCGAATTGGGTTGCAAAAGTTAGATTACTTGTGCACGTTGGCTAGTCTAGCGGGTTCAACGTTAGATGCAGTCACGTCCTGAAGGGTGGGATTTCGGGTCGTGACAGCAACAACTTTTTCCCTCAGTTTTGCGTTGCCACCAACCATGTTTTCGAACAACAACACAAAATCGGCTACTGGTCGTCTTGCCACTGCCACGAACCTGCTCCGCTCTGATACCAGTTATCACAGGGGTGTTTTATGTCACCCGAAATTCTACCCGAGGTTCACCCTTGTGCGGCAGTCAAGCCCAGCCTTGACTTCAGCCTTTCCAACACTTAGAATTATTTTAGGGATGTTTCGTACTTAGGCAAATTTAGGAAGCAAATTAAAGTAAAGGCACACACGAGAATTACAGGAATTTCTCCCCAACTAGTATTAATAAGTGAATACAAGAACACAAAGAAGCCAACCCTATGTCCAAGACAAAGAACTCCCTAATTCCCTGCCCCAAAACAAGTTTCCCACCCTTAGGAAAATACTTAGACGAATTTTGGCTAACTCAAATGCCACAAGCTAAGTTCTACCCCTTTTGGATAGCCTTGTGCACATATTTATAGTGCAGGCTGCTCAATTACATTTGGCAGGTTTAAAACATTCAGTTGACAAGCCCCAACTGATGGGAAAACACTAAGACATGATACAAAAACGTTCCCACTCCTTTAGTCCTTGATCAACCACGTTTTGGAAGTGGTTGTAACCGCCAAACTGCCTCCTATGTGCCTTGCACACATTTTTGAATTGCTGTTGTGCACAGCATGTGCCTGCTTTGCCTAGCTGTTGCGTGCCCAAGGCTGGCATTGCGCCCAACCTTGCCTTTGACACTGCTCCGCCTCAATTCCACGGCCACAACTTGCCACCCCTTGACTTAGCCGCACACGAACACTGCCACAGTTGCCCGCTTGTGTCAAGTTGCCCCCAACTTGATCAGATCTGCCCGCATCAATTATTCTTGCTTGTACCACATTGCGTGCCTGGCCTTTCCATGCCTTTGCCTATGCTTTTACATGGCTTTGCTTTGCCATGATTATACCAACCCGCACGTCTAAGTGATATGCGCCTTGTCTCCGTTCAAAGCGCGTTTGTCAAGCCCGCATAGTCCATCATGCCAAGCTGCCTGTCATGATGTTGCCCCATTTTTGAGGTTGTGTGCCAAGGCCATCATGAAAATCCTTGTCACAACCCACACCTGTCGAGGACCTTTGTCAAGGGGCTAACACTAAGGGACCCCCAAACATTTTGTGATACAATTTCCTTCTATTAAGAAATATTGTGTAGTTTTCATTCGCAACAAATGTGATTTATGTTGCGTTTTTTCTTTAAAGGGTGTGAATGAGAAATGGATGAGGCACCTTTTAGATTGTACCTCTCCATATCACCCTTCCTTTGTCTATAAATATAGAGGCTTGGTCTCATTTTTGAGATATGAAAAATCTGAAAAATTCTCCCATTTTTTCTATATTGTTGCATTATTTTCAAATAAACACAAGTGTCAAGTGTGGTTTACTCTGAAATTTAATCTGATGGAAGATCATAAGTTAGTGACTGCCTAATAATACTATCTATCTATATAGAATAGGAGAAGCAAAAGCACTACATTAAGGCAAGTGTCTTAACCCCAAAAAGCCAAGTGGCATTAATGAGACAAAATAAACTGCTTTTCTAACTATTTTTTTTTTCTGAATTTTAAATTTTAAATTATTTGGTTGCACTACTTGAATTAATAAATATAGACATCTTATAATTATCAATAAAAAACGAAAATATAAAAATATAAGTCTCTTTAATTTAATAGAGATTTTATTCATTAAAATTCATACATTATTATTGAGATAGTAGAATAAAATTTAATTAAAAACCATAGGCTAAAATTTAAAATAAAAAAATCTATATCGATATATTATTAAAAGGATATATTGTAACGACCCGACCGGTCGTTTTGAGATCCAGCGCGTCGTTCAGTAGTTAGGAGTCATGAACAACTTCATTTCGGGTATTGTGACTTGTATGTATGGTCAGAGTTGAAATTCAGGAGGTTCGGAGTTAAATTGAAAGGAAAATTCTCATTTCAAAAGCCTTAAGTTGAAGAAATTGAGTAAGACTGGAATTTTGAATAAACAGCCTCGGAATCAGGATCCGAAGGTTTCAGCAGATTTGTATGGTGATTTCGGACTTGGGCGTATGTCGGGATAAAGATTTGGATAACTCAAGAGCGTTTCAGTGTATATTGTGGAAGTCAGCATTTTTGAAGAAATTTCCTAAGTTTGGCTTGAAGCGCATTTCAATGATATTGATTTCCGTTTGGGATTCCGAGTCTGGGAATAGCTCCGTATTGTGATTCTGGAGTTGGGAGCGCGATCGGAAGTGAATTCGGATGTCCGGAGGTCATTTTGAAGTCGTTTGGCTAAAGATAGAAATTTGAAGGTTTTTGAGAAGTTTGACCGAGAGTTTGACTTTTTGATATCGGGGTCAGATTCCAGTTCCGAAAGTTGGAGCGGGTTCGTAATGTCGAATATGACTTGTGTGCAAAATTTGGGGTCAATCGGACGTGATATGATAAGTTTCGGCGTCAGATGTAGAAGTTTGAAATTCTAAGTTGTTAAAGATTTGGATTGGAGAGCGATTCATGATTTCGACGTTATTTGATGTGATTTGACGCTTCGAGCGAGTTCGTATCATGTTTTGGGATATGATGGTATAATTGGTTAAGGTCCCGAGGGCCTCGGGTGGATTTCGGAAGGTTAACGGAATGAATTTCGGACGAAAAAGAAGGAAAAAAATTACAGAAATTTTCTGGTGCATTTTCGGAAAGCAAATTGTGCGTCGAGGAGCTATGTTTGGAAGCGTATATATAAGAATCTATAAGGAATCTGAACATTTGCAAAATATGAAAGTTGTATATCTTGAAATTTAGTTTCCAGAACATTAAACCATTTGTCATTTGGAGTTTTGTGAAAAATGTTATGACCGACTGAAGAAGAATGGTGGAGCAGTTTTCGCAAGAATTTTCTGATGCCTGGAGCTGACTTTAGAAGCTCATATCTCGGGATATATAAGGAGTTATATGGTGTGCAACCTATCAAATTAAAGATCTTCTAGTCTAGTTTTTAAATCTGGAAACCGTTTGTAATTGGGATATTTCTAAAAGAAGTTATGGGTGTTTTAAAAGAAGGTGTCCAACAAGGGAAAATTTTAATAGGATGTACAAACTGTACAGCACAAGTGCAAGGTACAACCCGGTGAAGCATGAGCAGATTCTTTAAACACGAATTTGGCCCATTTTCCTCATTTCTTTCATTTGGCTTGGATGATTTTGGAGAGCATTTCAAGGGGGATTCCATCAAGCATCAAAGGTAAGTTGTTTCTACTTATTTTCAAGTTAAATACAAGATTTATTATATAGATTTGATATGAAAATTGGGGGAAAATGTGGGAATTTGCTAAGAAACCTAGAATTTGGAAAATATGATCTTTTGCAACGATTTGGGCATGAATTTTTGAAGTAAATTGTATAATTTAATTAGTAAGGCTTCGAGTAATTTAGTCCTTCAACAATTTTCGAAATCCGAACGAGTGGGCCTGGGGTCGAAATTCCATGTTTCTTCAAGAACACCTAATTTTGGGATTTCCTTGTTAATTCTCCTTCTTTGAACTTAAAATGATTCGATTATTCTATATTTGGCTAGTTGCGAGCCGTCGAGAGTAGATTTCGAAGATTCGGGCGCATCCTTGATCCGATCCTTGATCCGAGGGGTTATTTCGTCGAGGTGAGTCTCCTTTCTAACCTCGTAAGAGGGAAATTATCCCTCTAGGTAACCTTGTTTGCTATGTGATCTTGTTTAGGGGCTACGTACACACCGAGTGACGAGAGTCCGTACGTAGTGGCTATTACAGCTTCGTCCGAGTAGTTAGGACACAAGATGTTCATTGTTTTTCCCTGTTGTAGCATATATATGACTTGTATACTTGTGTGATTGGTATTGTTGTCTTTAAACGTTGTGATACTTGGCTTGATTTAAGTGTGATAAGAGAATCACGGGATGGGATCGGGTCGTACGCCACGACAGAGTGATGATTGATTATATTATGGGATCGAGTCGTACGCCACGGTAGAGTGATGATTGATTATATTATGGGATCGGGCCATACGCCACGACAGAGTGATGATTGATTATATTATGGGATCGAGTCGTACGCCACGGTAGAGTGATGATTGATTATATTATGGGATCGGGCCATACGCCACGACAGAGTGATGATTGATTATATTATGGGATCGGGTCATACGCCACGGCAGAGTGATGAGAGAGTACATTATGGGATCGGGTCGTACGCCACGACAAAGACTACAGGGTGGGATCGGGCCGTACTCCACGGCGGAGATTGAGACTACAGGGTGGGATCGGGCCATACGCCACAGCGAAGATTTACAGGATAGGATCGGGTTGTATGCCACAGCGGAGCGATGTGAGTAAGTACCATATGGGAGCGGGCGGTACGCCACGGCGGATACCAAACTTGTTTGATTTGAGATTGTTATTTGTTGCCGGATATTGATGTACTTGATTATTTGTTTTACTTGCCTACACTTTTCTTTACATCATGCTTACTTTATTACTGTTGGATCTTAGTGAGTATCGAGTCGACCTCTCATCACTACTTCTTTGAGTTTAGACGGGATACTCACTGGGTACATATATGTATATGTACTCATGCTACACTTTCTGTGCATTTTGTTGCACAGGTACGTTCATAGTTCGGAAAATGATTCAGAGACTTACTCGGGCTGCATTCATCCGGATGCGTTCTGCAGTTGATAGAGTCTTCTTCCTTCTATATCTTTACTTGTATTTTATTGCATTTGTCCCATTTATTCTCGGACAGGAGTTGTGTAATTGTATAAATTCTTAGAAACTGCTCATGTACTTATGTCACCGGGTTCTAGGGATGTGTTGAGTCTTGTTTTATTGAATTAAATGGATATCCTGTCGTGTTTAATTTACAACAATTTATTTAATTGATTATGAAATGCAATAAAGGCAACGATTTTGAATTTGTAAAACATGAAGGTATTTCAACTGATTAACGGGTTGGCGTGCCTGATAGTGGTGTCTGGCGCCATCACAACCCATAGGTTTTGGATCGTGACAACATGGTATCAGAGCTCTAGGTTCCCGTAGGTTTCACGAGTCATGAGCTAGTCTAGTAGAGTCCTGCGGATTGGTAAGGAGACGTCTGTACTTATCTTCGGGAGGCTACATGGCTATTAGGAGTACTTCCCTTCTTGATTCCTCATCGTGCGACTTGATACCTTTAAGGCTTATGTCTATGCTTCTTCCTACTTAATATTACGCGTCGCGAAGCGCTTGTTATAAATCAAGGGTTGAGAACTTTTAATGATACTATGGATATGGTGCGAGATGTTTTCCATGTGCAGTTTGTTGGGGCTGTTGTTGTTGCCCTGCAGGAGAATAATATGTTGTTTCAGCTCAGTAATTGTGTTTCTGAGGACTTTGAGGCTATGCTCAGGTTGTTATGATGCTTACGATTGGATATCGCGCGATGTTGATAGGATGGTAGGATGCTTTCCCATATGTAAGGGCAATGAATGACTTGAAGGGAGGTCTTCTCAGGGCGTGGTTTCGAGATTTCAGTATTTTAGTTCCGGCGGAGGAAAGGCACTTGGACTATGAACAGTCCGGTTCGGATTGATAAAGTAGTAATCTTGGTGCTATCGAGCAAGGTGGAGTATTCACCTGTGTTGTGGTATCGTTGTTTGATCGAATATGATATGTTAAATTCGCTGGTGTTATAGCTCTTCGGTTGCATAGGGTTAGAGTGCTGTGAAGCGGTGTTGAAGAAGCGGTTGTCAGAGATCGTGGTGTGTAGTGGTTCAGAATTGAACAGTTACCTCTAATGAAGGCAGCTTGAGAAAGATGATCTTCGGAGAGTTCAAAGTTGTGGTGATCTGCTGGTTCAAAGAGCTACAGAGAAGGACGTTGAATTGAGGACGCAATTGAGAAGCACACGATGAAGAAAGATAGGTGAAAAGTGATAGGTGCTGATTCCATTTCAAGAAGGCCAGGTGTAAGGAAAGGAAGTTGGGTAGTTCTTAAAGGAATAAGGTTAACCAAAGTGGGGGAGTCCCACCACCTGTAATTGGGTTGTATGGGTTGTGTCCTCATGGAGTTGCGGATTGTCGGCATATTGGTAAGTTGTTACAGCTAAGGGAAAGGAGTAAAGCGGTAATTGAGCATGACATTCGATAAATGTGTGCGAAGTTTGTCCTATTGGACCAGGGCTAGGCTTTGGGAAAAATTAAGAATTCGTGCTTAAGGCATAGGCAAGTTGTAAGGGTAGCGACTCAGTCACGTGCTTCGCTGAAAGGGTTTTCATCTGCTAGGAGATCCTTGGAGTTGATTGTAATCGAGGCCAGTCAGAGTAGGTGACTCTCAGTGGTGGTCCTAATGAATTCGAAAGTTAGAGAATGCAGTGTT
>ML263767.1:0-13804 GCA_005239495.1 Nicotiana undulata
CAATAACGCAATCCCATAGCCTAGATATTCAATTTCTAGCATTCTTCCAAAATTATCGAAATTCAACCTCGGGCCCGCTTGGTCCAAACACGAGGCTCGGACCAAAACCCGATCACCCATACCCCCACGAGTTAGAATATATAATTTGTTTTAAGATCCGACCCCAAATTGAGGTTGAATCACCCAAAATCCCATAAATTCTAACTCTACCCAAAAGGCTGCGACCGCAGTGAAGCCTGGACCTATACTACTACGATCGCGGACAAGGGCAGTGCGATCGCACTGAGTAACTACCCAGCCCCCACCCTATCACACCTACACACTATGCGATCGCGGACAACTCTATGCGATCGCATAGGGTAAACTTTGCCCCTACCAACCTAATGTTGTGTGATCGCGGAGATGCATATGCGATCGCACTGAAGAAAAGGCCTGACACCAGAAATAGGAGAAACACCAGATTTTTCATGACTTTTCACACCCCGTTAGCTACCCGAAACTCACCCGAGCCCTCGGGGCTCAAAACCAAAAACACACACAACTCTCAAAATATCCTACGGACTTATTCAAGTTTTTAAATCACCAAAATATCATCAAAAACAAGGAATTAAACCTTAAAACTCATAGAATTTNCAAATTTCACAGATAAGATAAATAACATATAATAAACCTGTTCCGGCCTCCGAAACCATAATACGGTCCTGGTAACATGGTTTTCACATAATAATTCATTTTCAAAATTCTTTATTATTTTTAGAAAATAATTTTCTTTAAAAATTCATTTCTTAGGCTTGGGACCCTGGAATTAGATTCCGGGCATACGCCCAAGTCCCATATTTTCCTACGGACCCTCCGGGACCGTCACATCACGAGTCCGGGTTCGTTTACCAAAAATGTTGACCAAACTCAACTTTATTCATTTAATTATCATAAAATTCCATTTTAATCAAGTTTTCACATAAAAGCTTCTCGGCAACACGCCCGGGTTGTGCACACATATCGATGTGAGATTAACGGAGGCTTTCAAGTCCTCGGAATACAGATTTAGCTAGAATTACTTAGGATGACCTTTTGGGTCATCACATATTATGAACATTTACTCAACCCATCCATTACTTTTGGAAGACTTGTAACAGCTGTGTAAATGCTGGAATTTCGTAACTGATGAGTTAATTCCATAACTGATGAGTCAATCCCGTGGTTGATGAGTCACTCCCGTACCTGGTGAGTCAATCTCGTGCATGTTGAGTCAATCTCGTGCATGTTGAGTCAATCTTGCAATTGATTGCCTTGTTCTGACCGTTACAATCATTTATTGCATTTATTGTACGTTACATAATTGATTTGTAACTGATGGAGTAATGATGATAAATCCCATATAATCCGGAATTAATTGATTCCTTCTTCATTTGTAATTATGAGATATTCTCCCGCACCTGATCAAGGCTATCTTATGATCATCGGTTCCGAGGCTAACATGTTCGGTATGTTCGGTCCCGGGGGTGTCTCACATATCATCTTCACATGTCATTCTTCACTTTTCTCCAAGCTTTGCTGACACATGCTGCCATTTAATAGACCCATAAGGCGAGTCTATTTTTCGCCAATACAATAATTTCATAGACATATTTCACATCGTAGAGAGTCGTTGAATCCATTAGTAAACATATGGGCAGCACAATGTGGAAAATATTTCAAATGGAGAAGTATATATTAAGTGATTCATACAATAATCTAAAATTAGCACTACTTTCTCGTTCTCATGATTAAAGATAACAGATAAATAATAAAGCTCTTGATTTTGCAAAAGAAGAAAAACAATTTCAGTAAGAAAATAGATTTAAAAAAAGCAAAGTATTAACACTTACGAGAGTATAACAATATAAGATTGTGAGTCCTGACTCGTGATTGAGAGTGAGAGACAAAGAGAGGGGAGAAATCTTAGAGTAGCGGCTGAGAAGATCTGGTAGCGTGACTGTCTTTGGGAAGATATGGTAGCGTTTAGTCTTTTAGGTTTTAGTTCAAAAAACAAAAATCTTGACCCGCGACCCGCCCCGCTCCGCTGTTTAGCCCAAAAAATAGCTTTCAAGGTCAAAGCAATAATTTTGCATGACGGGTCACAAGCAACCGATTCAATCCAAAAGATATAATTTTTGGTAATACAACGTGATAGAGAAGTGGAAAATAAATTCAATGACAGATAATGCAATAAAAATAAAGCAGAGAAGAAATAATTCTTATTGAATAATCCTTGACAGGATGTTGAGCCGAACGGAGCTTAAAGGGCCAAACTGTGGCTAACTTGGAAGCAAGATGACATGAATTACAATGTATAAAATTGTAGAGAAGAAAGTTAGATCCCCATATTGTGATAAAAATATGTCTATTTATAGGGATAAATCTAAGTAACCATTCTACTTGAATAATGGGTCAATTATGGGCATTTACTCAACCCATCCATTACTTTTGGAAGACTTATAACAATTGTGTAAATGCTGAAATTTCGTAACTGATGAGTTAATTCCGTAACTGATGAGTTAATTCCATAACTGATGAGTCAATCTCGTGGATGATGAGTCAATCCCGTGGCTGATGAGTCACTCCCGTACCTGTTGAGTCAATCTTGTGCCTGTTGAGTCAATCTTGCAATTGATTGCCTTGTTCTGACCGTTGCAATCATTTATTGCATTTATTGTACGTTACATAATTTATTTGTAACTGATGGAGTAATGATGATAAATCCCACATAATCCGGGATTAATTGATTCCTTCCTCATTTGTAATTATGAGATATTCTCCCGCACCTGTTTCGAGCTATTTATGATGACCTGTTCCGAGGCTATCAGGCACGGTATGAATATGTTTGGTCCCGGGGGTGTTTCACATATCATCTTTACATGTCATTCTTCACTTTTCTCCAAGCTTTGCTGACACGTGTTGCCATTTAATAGACCCACATGGCAAGTCTATTTTTTCCAATACAGATAGTCCCCCTAATTTCCGGTTATTCACTGTGA
Source organism: Nicotiana undulata (assembly GCA_005239495.1). Classification (NCBI taxonomy): domain Eukaryota; kingdom Viridiplantae; phylum Streptophyta; class Magnoliopsida; order Solanales; family Solanaceae; genus Nicotiana; species Nicotiana undulata. The sequence continues at coordinate 3,018 of ML263767.1, forward strand.
TATGACCGGGAAGTGGAAGATTTGATCCTTTTCTCCCTTGCCTCTGCCTTATTAAAAACCTTGTCGAAAAAACCCAATAGGGAAAAAAAACCAGACGAAGGAAAAAAGAGTGCGGAACTTAGAGATTCATATGAAAACTCCAACGCTCATGTTCGTTTCGTCAATAATCAGTTGGTTTACCCCTGTCTTGTTTCGGGGTTTGAAGACAAATGTTTGCCTTATGTTTGGCAAGTTCGATATATAAATTTCGGCTTTATTTTCTGTCTACTTTAATGTTTGGGTTTTTGTTTCACCCTTTGTTATTTGACTTTGCATTAAAATGCTTCAATACTTCGTGTCTTTTCGAGCACGATTTATAAAAGAGGGCCCTTTTTTATCGACACTTAATGAAGAAGACGTCTCAACTTCATAATGGTGTAAATATGCAATAGAGAGATAGGAATTTTTCACATGTTTAAGAATGTTTTTGAAGAAAGTTTTCTCTTTGAACTTTTACAACATTTTACATGTGTTTGATCATCGTCTAAAACTCATGTTGAAGCTGTTTTCTTTGAACAGGTTTGGTATGCACTTGTATTTCGTAACTGTTTTTTCTTATGTAACAGTTTTTTTGAGTTAATACAAGAGAATAACTGTTTTTCGTTCGTAAAATATTTTGTAAAGGTTGAGGTTTTTACTGTAACTGTTTTTATTGATAACAATTTTCAATAATCTCGAGGGAAATGCTTTTTCATCCGTAACTGTTTTATTCGATAACAGTTTTTCAAATGAATACAAGGATTTTGATCTTTCATCCGTAACTGTTTTATTTGATAACAGTTTTCAACATGAGTACAAATATTTCATAACTGTTTTTAGTTACAACAGTTTTTTGAATGAGTACGAAGATGATGATCTTTTATCCATAACTATTTTTGGTTACAACAGTCTTCTTTTGAATAAGTACAAAGATGTGCATTTCTTCCTCGTAGGTAATATTTTGGCTTTTAACCTAAACATGTTCGAAGGTTTTTTGGATCGGGCTTTGTTTGAGTCTTCGGCTCTTTCGATTTTGCTCGTATCACTTGACTTGTTGGGTAGATGGATCTTCAGGCTCGAGCTTTGACTTTTTGATAGTCTTCCTTGCTTCGTCTTTGCCTTCCATACTGTATAGTTCCTCAAGTGTTTGAGCTTTGAATAATGAAATCTCGAGCGCTTGACTATTCCTTCCTTGTGGTCCTTTTCCTGAAAAGGAAAAACATTCGGGACTCGAAGGTATATAGTTTTTAGATGATGACTGCTTAACCCTTTTTATTTCATCAAAAGGGTTGTGACCTAGACCGGGAATTCAGTTACTTCCTCGTGTCTTTAGGGTATAATATCATCATTTGGTACTTTAAGGAATTTATCCGAGTACTAACTTTTCAAGGCACTTTATGAATTTATTTGAGTGCTCATATTTAGTCTTACAGACTTGAAATATATATTTGGATGCATCGTTACATGTGCGATGTCTTAATGTTGCACCCTTAGGTGTCTAACTTTTAAATAAAAGAGGCCCTTTTATATATTTAAACGCTATGAAAAGGACGTCTCCTTTTCATTCAGGCGTAAAATAGGATCGATTGATCTGAGTTGACTTTTAGTCTGTGGAAGTATTAATCTTGGTAGGATTTCCTGGAGTATTGATCTCGATAAGACATTGAGTCTGGGGGAATACTGATCCCAAATAAATATAGATCTTAGTAGATTTGTCTTGAAGAGACATTAAATTTGATTGGATTTTGAATCCAAATTGGAGTATATGAACATACTTCCAAGTAGAGAGGGACACATGTCCAAAATAATATTTTAGATGTTCGGTATAACCGATCCGAGTCATAATATAATTAGCCATTAAGAAAGGCTTTTTAACTTGAATGGTCGTTGCTGGACCGAATATAAGCCATGTGTTTGTTCAAAGTGAACTTTATTCTGACGGCATATTTGCATACATTTATGTTGAGTTGAACATAAAAGCCTTGTTTATCATCATGGGATTCTTGACTCGACATGGATTTCTTGATACTTTTTGTGTAAGAGAAGTATATGCATTTTTGAAGATCTCATTCATCACTGTTTGAAGTGTTAATGCTTGATATGAGCAATACTACTGACTGAGTTGAGATTGTGGTAATAAGGTCGGAATACTCTTAGAAATTTATCTCCCAAAGCAATCGATTGTTTGAATCACTTCTTATAATGTCAAGTCGGATTGACTAATCTTCTAGTATAGGTGATGTCCCTAGTGTTTGAGTTTTGAGGTATGAGAACTCAATCACCGGAATCATAATTTGACAGTCCTCAGTTTAATAATCTCGTATAGGATAGCAGTTCCATTGTTGATGGACTTTCAAATAGTCCAGTTAAAGCATAGAGACGGTACCGTAGCTCTTTCCGGGAACTATGGAGGTTCCAAAATGTTGTCGGATCATGCGATATCTTGCCTTATTACCGGAGTAATTTTTGCGGCTTTCTTTGTATATTTCTCGCATCATATATTTTGTTTGTTTGGTACATGTGGCATTTTAGCTTTTGGAGCATTGAATATTCTCAAATATGATTCTCCTTCAACAAGGTAGTACCGGATGAGACACACTCAAAGTTTTCGAGAGCGTTCTTGTCTGTGGGTAAAGTCCCGTTCTGCAAGTAATCAATGAAGTTATTATGCCAAAATTAAATTAGTCGGGCTTACCTCATTTTCATTCGAATTGATGATAGATCAGGGATCCCAGATAAGGGATGACTCGATCCTGTTACTGTTTGATCCAGAAATGATATTTCTCAATAAGAGTAGTTGCTTCTGGAGTCAGTGATATCAACAGTAGATCTGAGACTATCACATCCGACTTGATTTTCTTGGGCTGCATAGTTTTCTTGGATTAGATCAATCGTCAAATCAATACTTTTGCTCTGAGTCCCCCAGCTAATTCAAGCATGTATCATATGCTTTATACTCATCTTTGTTGTTAGTAATAAACTAACTTTTGTGATATCTAAATACTTTTCCTGATAGGCATTAAGCATTGTCCTTAACCCAGGACATTTAATACTTGTGGACTTAGTTGTGTAGAAGGTCCAGATCCCGAGAATTATCTCAGAAATAACATGTACTTTTATTTCAGCTTCTGGTAATATGCTTAAGCAAAGATTAGTCATGAAATCTGCTAAACTTGTGATTTTATTGCCGTATGTGGCTGATAAATAATATCATATTCCATAAGTTTGACTACTCATTTAGCTAGTCTTCCTGATAGTTCTCGTTTATGCAAAATATTGTATAATGAAAATATAGCGGCTACGAGAATTGAATGATATTGACAATAAAGCCTTAAACTTAGGACAATAGCAATTAATGCCAACTTCTCAAAATATAGATATGCAATTTCCATGTCTAAGAGCATTCTATAATAGATAAGAGATTGTGTACCTTTCTTTGCTTGAATTAAGATTGCATTTACCTAGACATCCGAGACAATGTGGCATACTAGCAATTATCTTTCTCCTTGGAATTTTGAAAGTGATGATGGGTTGATGTTAGCAACGAGTCCGAATGATTCAACTTTTCGGACTAAATCTACCTTTCGAGGTTCCATAATTTTATATTTTATTATTTGGCTCTAGCTTCTTCTTTTTGCTTGACCGGATTGTACCGCAGGTCAATATTGAACATATAAACCATTATCTCCGGTGGTACACCTGTTATGGTTACAATGGTGGCAAGCAAAGCAATTTGTGATAGCATGTAAAAGTTTAATCAACTTACCTTTAAACTCGGTGTCGAGTCTCGAGCAGCATAAACCTTCCTATTTGGGAAGCCAATGATAGTTTCTAGTTCTTCAGCATTTGACCTCGTGCCTTTTGATTCTTTCGGTTCAATGATTGTATCCGAAATTATTTGTGTAATTGTCCGTGGCTATTAATGAACCTTCTTCCTTGTAGTATTCAATTATCCATCCCGCACCTATCTGTTCAGGAAGGTTCAGATCTTTTTCAGCCCGTGAAGAAAATCCCGTATCTCTTTGCTCGGACCTATTTTTGACTTTCGTTTGAACATCCGTGCCTTTCTCCATTTAAAGCTCGGTGTTGCATATCATTCTCGTGGGATAGTCGGGAATTCCCGGAGGTGTTCAATCCGCTCGTCTTGTTCCTTGATCTGTTTCTATCAAGTTAGAACTAAATTGTGCAAATTAAAATTACCTGATGTATCTGAACTTCATGTCTCGGTATTGTTTGGCGTAGATTCTTTAATTAGTTTTGGTACTAATAGTTGTGGTACCAATATGCTGATGTACATTCTCTATTTTTCTCTGCTTGTTGCTTACATATCAGTATCATGACTATTATTTCCTTTCTCATGGTAAAGCCATCTCGGCCATGATGAAGGTTTAAACTGAAAGCAAGCAAATATAAATAAAAAATGTTAGTATCTTTAGTTGAATAGCAAATTCGCTTGAGTTCCCGGTAATGGAACCATTCTGTTTAACCCAAAAATAGCTTTCAAGGTCAAAGCAATAATTTTGTATGACGGGTCACAAGCAACCGATTCAATCCAAAAGATATAATTTTTGTTAATACAACGTGATAGAGAAGTGGAAAATAAATTCAATGACAGATAATACAATAAAAATAAAGCAGAGAAGAAATAATTCTTATTGAATAATCCTTGACAGGATGTTGAGCCGAACGGAGCTTAAAGGGCCAAACTGTGGCTAACTTGGAAGCAAGATGACATGAATTACAATGTATAGAATTGTAGAGAAGAAAGTTAGATCCCCTGATTGTGATAAAACTATGTCTATTTATAGGGATAAATCTAAGTAACCATTCTCCTTGAATAATGGGTCCATTATGAGCATTTACTCAACCAATCCATTACTTTTGGAAGACTTGTAACAGCTGTGTAAATGCTGGAATTTCGTAATTGATGAGTTAATTCCGTAACTGATGAGTTAATTCCATAACTGATGAGTCAATCCCGTGGCTGATGAGTCACTCCCGTACCTGTTGAGTCAATCTCGTGCCTGCTGAGCCAATCTCGTGCCTGCTGAGTCAATCTTGCAATTGATTGCCTTGTTCTGACCGTTTCAATCATTTATTGCATTTATTGTACGTTACATAATTGATTTGTAACTGATGAAGTAATGATGATAAATCCCATATAATCCGGGATTAATTGATTCCTTCCTCATTTTTAATTATGAGATATTCTCCCGCACCTATTCCGAGCTATTTATGATGACCTATTCCGAGGCTATCAGGCACGGTATGAATATGTTCGGTCCCGGGGGTGTTTCATATATCATCTTTATATGTCATTCTTCACTTGTTTCCAAGCTTTGCTGACACGTGTTGCCATTTAATAAACCCACATGGCGAGTCTATTTTTCGCCAATACACCCGCATTAATTTTTTTTATATAAAAAAATTAGGACCCGCCCCGACCCGATCCGCCCCGCCCCCGAAAACATTGTAACCCGCCCCGTACTCGGACTGCCCCATTGCCATCCCTAGTGACATCTATCAGACGACCGCGAGATAAACCTTGATAGGGCAGGGATTCGGCCAATCAACCTTTGGACTTGATTTTTGGTGGTTAAGAGCTCAGGTATCCCCTCAATGGCTTTGATTTGGTCTGAGTTGACCTCGATCCCTCACTGAGACACCAAAAAAACCAAGAACTTTCCTGAGGCTACGTCAAATGCGCATTTCTCCGTGTTCAGCTTTATTCTGTACCGTCTGAGTATGTCGAAAGTTTGTTTCAAATGGTCGATGTGATCCTCTGCCCTTTCGTACTTGACCAACATGTCGTCTATATATACCTCCATGGTCTTACCGAGATGTTCTTTCAACATCTTTGTTACCAATATTTGCTATGTATCCCCTCCCCCCTCACGCTCTTCTGTCCAACGGCATGACCCTATAGCAATACGTTTCTTGGTGGGTGATGAACGTGGTCTTCTCTTGATCTTCTTCCTCTATAAGAATATGGTTATAGCTTGAGTAAGAGTCCAAGAAACTCAATAGTTTGTGCCCGACTATTGCATCGATGAGTTGGTCGATATGAGGTAATGGGAACAAATCATTCGGACATGCTTTGTTCAAGTCTGTGAAATCCACGCACATCCTTCATTTTTCGTTTTTCTTTTTGACCATCACTATGTTAAGCAATCCACTTGGGTACTTCAACTCCTTAATGAAGACGTTCTCTAACAGTTTTTCCACCTTCTCTCAGACTACATCGTTGATGACATAGTTGAATTTACGTCTGACCTTTCTTATTGGGGGTGGAATGGGTCGACATTTAATTTGTGTGCGGCGATTTCCTTTGGGATTCCCGACATATCTGCATGGTTGAAGGCAAACAAATATGCACTAGATATTAAGAATTGACTGAATTTACCAGGTTCCCGGAGTTTGCAACCGATATACACATTTTTGCTACGGTCGTTGAGTTGCAATTGAATGGGATCGAGGTCTTCTATGGTCGAACCTGCAACCTCGACCATGTCGGGATCCATGATGACGTCCTCAGTCTTTTCTTGTGTCGACCTCAACCATGTTGATTGTTATGCCTCTTTTTACTTGTCTTTTTCTATTGGGTTGTCGTGCTGTCTAAGGTAATGCGGTAGCATTCCCGGGACGTGTGATGTTCTCCGCGTGCTGAATCTTCACCATGGTGTTGGGAATTTAAGTACTTGGTATAGGCTGGAAGGGACGACTCTAATGGGATGCGTTTATGGTCGTCCCACGATGGTGTTGTATGTGGTTGCCTGGTCCATGATATGGAATGTCGTCTTTAGAGTCACGTGCCAGCCAAGACGGGGAGTGTCAATTCCCTAGACGTCTGTTCTACTACATTATTAAAGCTGGTTAGCGTGATTCAACACGACACTATCTTGTCCTCGAGTCTCATTTGGGTAAGGACTCGGGGATGGATAATGCACGCTTAACTTCAATCGCCCACCATGATGCATTTCACATCAGTATCTAAAATGCGTAAAGTAATAACGAGAGCATCATTATGAGGAAAAGTTAAAACCGTCGGCATCCGACTCATCAAAGGTGATACTTTCTTTGAGTCTATAGTGTCGTTCACGTGTGCTAGACCTCTTGAGCTTGTGGGTGGTTTTGAATTTCACGTCGTTGATAGAGGCGTCATTGCCAATGCCGATGATCATGTTGATACTACGAGCTGGTGATGGCGGCTTCGACGGGCCTTAGTGTTAACGTCTTCTTGCAAAATTGGTTCTCCCCTTGTAGCTTAACAGCTCTTTAAGGTGTCCCTGCCATAACATTTTTATGACGTCTTGTCTGAGGGCGACACAACCTTCAGTTTTGTGCCCATGTTCTAGGTGGAACTCATAGAGGGCGTCTTATTTTCTGGTGTTCGGATCTGATCTCATCTTCACTTCACCTTTATCCGAATTTCTTAAGAACGTGGACTATTTCTATAGGCGATACACAAAAATTGTGAGCAGATAATAAATGGGGCATACCTCTTTCGTTACGGTGAGTCCCGATGCTTGGAGTGGATGGGCCTTCTTCATAGCGGGAGAAGGGGTGGCGGCCGCCCTGACATATGGTTGATATCGTTCCCTGTAACCGGGCGATCCCTCCTGATGTTGTCTCATTGTTCCTTATGGATTCGGTTTGCACCGATGTTAGCCAGTGAGTTGGTATGTTGAGGCCGTCTTTGTCTTCTCGGACCTCGGCGCTATAGGCAATATGTATTTCTTCCCTAGTTGTTGGGGATATTTCATCAATCGGCTCAACAATTTTCTAGTTTCTCTTGAACCATCCTACTCATCTTGTTCTGGAAAATGGCAACTATCACACCTTCGAATACATTCAGCAGTGTCATCCTTACTCTGTTGAATCGGCGAGGTAGTCCCTCTCCCAGGGACTGCTTAATAACGAATATGTCGTTTACTCTTGCTTCGGCCTTCTTGGCTCCGGCATGGGCGGTCACGAACTTATCGTCCATTTCCTCGAACGTTTCTATGGAACGGGCTGGTAGCTGTGAATACCATTTTAATGCCCCTACTGTAAGGCTTTCGCCAAACTTCTTCAGAAAAATAAAGGACATCTGTTCCTTGGCGAGGTCGTTTTCTTTCACGGCGGTGACGTAGTGAGTCACATGATCCTCAAGGTCAGTCGTTCTGTCGTATATCATGAGGTAGGGCGACATTTTGAAGGTCTTTGGTATGGCATGTGGGGCTGAGTCATCGTTATACGGATGCTATACGAACCTGTCGACGTCCCTTTTTGGTAGCAACTTAGGAGCGCCCGGTATCTTGTTAGCTCGTTCTTAGTGTTCTTTAATCTTGTCTCGAAGTGCTTTGTTTTAATTCTCCATTTCTTCCATTCTTTTTAGAACGGCAGCGAGGGCGTAGGCACCTGCATTATTAGTAATATTGTGAGTTATACCTGTCGCCAGAGGGTTTGGTTGGTTGCACTTCTCGTGTGTTTGTTGTATCATGCAAGCTCTTACGGTTTCTGCAGTCATGCCTGGAGCAGGTTTGTTGAAAACGCTCACTAGCATGTCGGTCATCCATGCTTTGAGGAGTTTTCTCACAACTTGTCACGATCCAAAACCGGTCCAGGTCGTGATGGCGCCTAACGGCGAGATTAGGCAAGCCAACGAACAACAATAACAATAAAAGTGCGGAATATATCAACGGTATGGGGTAAGGCCGTAGAAACAAGATGAGCCACAACTAGGCCCAATATATACAACCCCAAATTACCAACATAACTACAACAAGTGTGTGCCAGGACTAGTGTCACAGTGTCAACGGGCGGCTACATAGATACAACAACTGAAATATACATATACAAAAATATACAAGCCGCAGTCTGGAACAAAAGACTGAGCAAAATGAAACTAGAAGGCTCCAGAGGTGCTGTCAGGATGACGCCAGGAAGACAGCTCACCGTATGGAGTGACACCGCGATAAGTATCTATCAGCAGGCGGACGACCAGACGGACCACCTCAGGACCTGCACAATCAAGTGCAGAAAAAGAAAGAAAGTGCAGCATGAGTACATATAAACAAATATGTACCCAGTGAGTATCCCGTCTAAACTCGTAAAGAGTAGTGACGAGAGGTAGAATACATACTCACTAAAGGTCCAGTACATAATTAAATACATAAGGTACATGCTGAGCAATAAATCATGTGAGAAAAATACGCCAAGTAAGGACATGTACTCAATAACATGTAACTGATCTTAAACATAACCTTTCTTTGTAAACTGATCTTATGTATCACTTGTTTCCTTTGTCATTACTTGAAATTGTCTTACCTTATTATCTCAATTGTTCACTTTCCCGTACTCAACATCTTTCCTCGACTCACCATCGTACGATCCCAACTCAATGCAAATGCTTATGTATGCATATGTGTATGTATGTATATATATATATAACCGACACGGACAAGACTATCATCCGAAGTCATAAGGGTGGGTCATAAGGACTGACTCGGTCATAAAGCTCCACACGTTCGCGAATCATACATGCGACCCGTGCGCTGACTCGATAGTGATAAGCTCCCCACGATCGCGAATCATACCTGCGACTCGTGTGCTGACTCGATAATGATAAGCTCCCCACGATCGCGAATCATACCTGCGACTCGTGTGCTGACTCGATAATGATAAGCTCCCCACGATCGCGAATCATACCTGCGACTCGTGTGCTGACTCGATAATGATAAGCTCCCCACGATCGCGAATCATACCTGCGACTCGTGTGCTGACTCGATAATGATAAGCTCCCCACGATCGCGAATCATACCTGCGACTCGTGTGCTGACTCGATAATGATAAGCTCCCCACGATCGCGAATCATACCTGCGACTCGTGTGCTGACTATGCAAAGTAAAACTCTCCCCGATCACGAATCATGCCTGTGACTCGGGGGCCGATGAAAATAGTAGTATAATTCTCCCTGATCACGAATCAAACCTGTGACTCAGGGGCAAGTAAAATAAGTCTGGTCTCTCCTTAATCACGTATCAAACCTGTGATTCAGGGGCTAGTAAAAATATGAGTGTAATTCCTCCCTGATCACGAATCAAACCTGTGACTCAGGGGCAAGTAAAGCATAAGTGAAATTCTCCCTGATCATGAATCAAACCTGTGACTCAGGGGCAATGAAAATATAAGTTCTCCCTGATCACGAATCAAACCTGTGACTCGGGGGCCATGAATGCATGAATGCGTGAATGCGTGTATGCGACTGCATGAATGCATATATATATGTGTATATGTAGACATCGTGGTACCGACTCGCCCACACTCAACGGGATCGGATACTCACATCTCACTCGATAGCCGAAGTTAGGATTTTCATCATATTATCCTCTTTGTTCACAATATTACCATGATGGAACAATTTAGGCACAAGAAGGAATTTTAACCACCTTCATTTAGCTCAACAGCTCATTATCAAGACTTGTTTCATTACTCAATTATAAGGAGTTTTAACCACCTTCATCTAGCTCAACCGCTCATTATCTCGTTTACTCTTTGCTCTTTACCAATTATATCAGGAGTAATACATTTACTCAATTGATGAAGTTCATAGCTCTTATCTGAATATTATGCACACTAAATTCGCAGCTATCATAGCTCAATTTCATCAAATATCAGTAATAAAACTCGTACAAAATATCAGATAATATCACATAAACAGTTAGAACATGCTCGTGGGTCCTACGGCTACCCGATATACAGTATAGATGCCACGTACGGACTCTCGT
>ML263767.1:13851-32685 GCA_005239495.1 Nicotiana undulata
TCCGGATTCCGAAATTTCTCGAAGATAAGTTCTACCGATAACTTTACTAACTCAAATATACAATTTGTTACAATTTTCATGCTCAAATTCATGGCTAAAATCAACTTTTATCAATTCTAGGTTTCCTTGCAATTTTCCCACATTTTTTCCAATTTCTCATATCCAATCTATGTAATAAATCTTGTATTTAACTTGGAAATAAGTAGAAACAACTAACCTTTGATGCTTGATGAAATCCCCCTTGAAATGCTCTCCAAAATCATCCAAGCCAAATGAAAGAAATGAAAGAAATGGCCAAAATTCGAGTTTAAAGAATCTGCCCCTGCTTCATCGAGTTGTACCTTGCACTTGTGCTGCACAGGTTGTACATCCTATTAAAATTTCCCTTGTTGAACACCTTCTGTTAAGACACCCATAACTTCTTGTAGAAATATCCAAATAACANGGCCCTGTGCATCTGAAAATTCTATCGAAACTGCTCGACCAGCCACCTTCTACCGATCCTAACGTTCAGTACAACTGTCCAAATGATACATGGTGTTACATTATGAAAACTTGATTGTAAGGGCTACAACTTTCATGTTTTGCACATTTTCAGATTCCTTATATATTTCGATATATAAGCTTCCAAAGTAGGCTCCTCGCGCACTAATTGCTGTCCAAAATCTGCAGAAATTTTCTGCAATTTTCCTTCTTTCTTTTGTCCGAAATTCATTCCGTTAACCTTCCGAAATCCACCCGAGGCCCTCGGGACCTTAACCAATTATACCAACATGTCCCAAAACATGATACGAACTCGCTCGAGGCCTCAAATCACATCAAACAACGCCGAAATCTCGAATCGCACTAAAATTCAAACTTTATGAACTTTGAAATTTCAACTTCTACATCCGATGCCGAAACCTATCAAATCACGTCCGATTGACCCCAAATTTTGCACACAAGTCATATTCGACATTACGGACCTGCTCCAACTTTCGGAATTGGAATCCGACCCCGATATCAAAAAGTCAAACTCTCGGTCAAACTTCTCAAAAACCTTCAAATTTCTATCTTTAGCCAAATGACTTCAAAATGACCTCCAAACATCCGAATGCACTTCCGATCGCGCTCCCAACTCCAGAATCACCATACAGATCTATTCCCAAACTCGGAATCCCAAACGGACATCAATATCATTGAAATGCGCTTCAAGCCAAACTTAGGAAATATCTTCAAAAATGCTGACTTCCACAATATATACCGAAACGCTCTCGGGTTATCCAAATCCCAATCCGGACATATGCCCAAGTCCGAAATTATCATACGAACCTGTTGGAACTTTCGGATCCTGATTCCGAGGTCGTTTACTCAAAATTCAATCCCAAAACCAAATTGAATCAACTTAAGAACTTAAGAAATTCTAGAATTCACTTCAATGCGCCGATTCGGTCTATACTACTCAGAATGACTTCAAATTTTGCAGACAAGTTACAAATGACATAACGGAACTATTCCCGGTCTCGGAATTTCATTCGGACCTCGGGAACATAAAATCACATTTCAAGCCAAATTTCAAATTCTTTAAAAATCCTCAAAACTTCATTAACTCCAATTTTCTCATTTTGATCCGAAACCCGTCAAATCAAGTCCGTTTCTTACCAAATTTCACAGATAACTTAAATAACACATATTGAACCTGTTCCGGGCTCCGGAATCATAATACGGGCCCGGCCGCACAGGTTTTACATCAAGGTTCATTTTTCATAAGCCTTTAATATTTTCATAAAACAATTTCCTTTAAAAATTCATTTCTCGGACTTGGGTCCTCGGAATTCGATTCCGGGCATACGCCCAAGTCCCATATTTTCCTACGGACCTTCCGGGACCGTCGGATCATGGATCCAGGTCCGTTCACCAAAAATGTTGACCAAAGTCAACTTTATTCAACTAATTATCATAAATTCAACTCTGACAATACCCACAAGTCACAATACCCGAAATGAAGCTGTTCATGACTCCCAACTACTGAACGACGCGCTGGATCTCAAAATGACCGGTCGGATCGTTACACAACTGGGGGTGTCCCTTCTTCTGCGGACATGGAGGTCTTTTTTCCACTGGTTTTTGTTATGCTTAAGTATGGGGGAGGCGACCTCTCGCTCCTAGGAGACGCATTGGGCATTGCATCCTCACCTATTGTTTCGTAGCTTTCGTTGATAACATTTATGAGGTTGCTTGGGAAGTCACTTGTTATTTTTGTCCTTTCTTCTTGGTTACCTGCCATGTAGGGTTTTATACGCACAAAGAAAAGAGAACTCGAGGTTTTTGATGTTAGTGACTTGCGTTAACTGTCGATCTAGAGGAAACTAAAAATTTAACTAAGAAATCCCCACTGACGATGCCAAATTGTTTGGCAAAAATAATATAGATCTTGGTTCTACTAATTAAATTTCTATAAATAAGGGTTAATCCTAGTTAAAAATAATATCCCAAAGATGAAGTTCTTAGAAGTGTAAATAGTACGTGGGTGTATTCTAATAGCAACTGCAACATACAATCAATATTTAAGAAGTCAAAGGAAATAATATAGCATTAAATATTGTTGAAAGCAACAAATGACATATAAGTAAATAGAATGAATGATTCACCCAATAATGATGGTGTCACGACCCAATTTCATTATAGGCCGTGATGGCGCCCAACATCTCTGTTAGGCAAGCCAACACTGATCAATCTAGTGGTTTCCACTCTTAATATGTTTTCTAAGCGAATAACATTCCTCATTGATAAAAGTTTAGAAATTTACCGATGTAAAGTAATTAAACAAAAGCAACTGAGTGCAAATCGAAGTAATATCAATAAATCCAAAATCATAAGTCTACTAGTGTGTGCCAAGACCTAGGGCTACTAGTAGAATATACAAAAGAATACTAATCTACTGTCTGAAAGGAAATAGACAGAAATAAAAATCAACAGAAAGACTCCGGCTGCTGCTGAACGGCTCGGGAGGGCAGCTCACTGTGTAGTCTCGAGCTAGAAGTCAAGCGTGCGTGCCGGACTGGTAACCAGATACACCTGCCTCAGAACCTACACATCAAGTGCATAAGTGTAGCGTGAGTACATAAACAACATGTACCAGTAAGTATCTAGTCTAACCTCGAAGAAGTAGTGATGAGGGGTCGACTTCGACACTTACTATGGGCCAAAAACATAATAATGTGAAGTTCTAATTAAGCATGAAATATACAATGATAACAAAACTCAAAACAAGAAGTAAGTAAGCAATCCTTCTTTCAAGTACGAACCAAATTATATCTCCCATCTACTCCTTCCACCTTTCAAGTCCGTGAAACAGTATTAAATATAAAAAGGGATTTCAGGTATCTCTTCACACGAGTTATACCGAGGACGTACGACCCGATCAAAATATACATAATAATATATTTTGCATTTCCGAGGGTCGAACAATCAGAACCATATAATATATCAATATATCCTGCCGAAGGCGAACGACCGCTTGCATGAGAGTAGTGGAAATTTACCCCGCTCAAGGAATATATTTGCGAAGAGGTTGAACATAGATTTTCTCAATTTATCGTAGTATTTATCAATTCCTTTTTAAAAATAAGAAATTCAACTTGGAACTTTAAAATATTTAAACCCTCAACTTCCGCTTTTATCTAACAACTAGTAAGCATAAACAAGCAACGGTATCAACAAAGCATGCTGTAAGCCTAAATCTACTCGGACATAAGGATGAATAGTAGCTACGCACGGAATCTCGTCACATTGTGCGTACATATCCCCCACAAATAGAAGCACATATTGATTTAAGTTCACCTATGTGGTTAATTCCCTCTTACAAGGTTAGAAAAGAGACTTACCTCGTCTCAAAGCCTACTTCCCGGTTCAAGAATGCGCTCACACCCTCAAGTCCGTGCCGAATCAATCCAAAACTAATCAAATAGTATATAACTAATTAATACATGTTCAAAAGTTCGTATTCCAACTATTAAAGAGGTTACCCAACCCTAAATGTAAGATTCTAGAAATTCACCCCGGGCCCACATTCTCGGATTCTAGAAATTCTCGAAGAAAGTTGTTACCATAACCTTAGGAACATAAATATATCATTTTCACTAAGTTCCATAACCATTTTCGTGGTGAAATCCCATTTTTATCAAAACCTAGGTTTTTCATCTAAACCCATGATTTCCACAAGTTTTCATGTTAAAATACCCATAATCTATGTGTTAAACTCACATTAGGGAGAATTTACTTACCTTCAAAATCTAGGTCAAAATCCCCTCCTTAAAAGCTCTCAAATCTCCCAAGAGTGAGAGAAAATGTGTTAGAAATGGTCTAAGTCCCGTTTTAAATGAACCCTTCTCCCCAGCGATTTTTGCACCTGCGGTCCCGCACATCTGGCAAAATCCTCGCAGGTGAGCATTTCCCTTACCTGGCCAAGCTCCGCATCTGCGGACAAAACGGGCCGCTTCTGTGAGCCCATCCGCTCCTACGACTACTGTTCTCGCACCTGCGATCACGTATGTGCGCCAAATCTTCCGCACCTGCGGTGGCTGGGATGCCCTCACTCTTTCGCTTATGCGACTCGTGGCTCGCACCTGCGGCTGACCAAACGCATGTGAAATTATGACAGTAACTGGGAGCTTCAATTGTTGCTCCCAATTTCTAACTTGGTCTGAGCCTCGTCCGATTGACACTCGAGGCCCCCGAGGCCCTGTCCGAACATACCCACAAGTGTGAAATCATATAACGGACTCGCTCGAACTCTCGGAACGCCTGAAACAACACTAAAACTAAGAATCGTACCCCAAAACCAATTGAGTCAAACTTATGAACTTCAAGTTCTTCAATTTACTAACAGTGCGCCGAAACATACTTAAACTACTTGGATTGACACCTAATTTTGCGTGCAAGTCTTAAATGACATTATAGAACTATTCCCGATCTCCGAATTCCGTTTAGACCTCGATATCACCAAAAACCGCTCCAACCCAAATTTAAAGATCTTCTTAACATTCAAAGAGACAACTTTTACTATTAGGCGCCAAAATGCTCGCGGGTCATCCAAAACCCGATCCGAGTATACACCCAAGTCCGAAATCACCATACAAACCTATTGGAACCGTCAAATCTTAATTCCGAGGTCATTTACTCAAAACGTTGACCGAAGTCAAGCTTTGCCTTTAAAGGCCAACTTAAGGAACCAAATGTTTCGATTTCAACTCGAACCCTTCCAAATCTCAAACTAACCATCCCTGCAAGTCATAAAATACTAAAAGCACATACATGGAGTCTTATTTAGGGGAACAGGGTTCTAGAAAGCAAAATGACCGGTCAGATCTTACATTCTCCACCTCTTAAACAAACGTTCGTCCTGAACGGGTCTAGAATCATACTTGGAGTGACGAACAAGTCAGGATATCTGCTCCGCATGTCCTTCTCAGACTCCCAGGTCAACTCCTCGACTAGTTGGCCCTTCCACCGAACCTTTACTGCGCCTCTTGGATCTCAACTGGAGATCCCGCCTATCAACAATGGCAATTGGCTCCACTTCATAACCCAGACTCTATCTAGCTGAATCGTGATAAAGTCTAACACATGTGATAAGTCGGGATGATACCTCCGGAGCATAGACACGTGGAAAACCGGATGAACTCCTAATAGACTGGGAGGCAAAGCAAGCTCATATGCAACCTCCCCAACTCGCCTCAACACCTCAAATGGACCTATAAACCTTGGGCTCAACTTGCTCTTCCTCCCAAACCGCATGATTCCCTTCATCGGCGAGACTTTCAAGAGAACCTTCTCGCTCACCATAAATGATAAGTCACATGCCTTCTGATCCGCGTAGCTCTTCTGTCGGGACTAGGCTATGCGAAGTTTCTCCACAATCAACTTTACCTTTTCCGAGGCATCCTTCACCAAATCAATACCATGCAACCTAGCCTCATCGGGCCCAAACCACCAAATGGGAGAATTACACCACCGGCCATATAAAGCCTCGAAGGAGCCATCTCGATGCTGGACTAGTAACTGTTGTTGTAAGAAAACTCGGCCAAAGCCAAGAAGCGGTCCCACTTCCCTCTAAAGTCAATCACACATGCTATGAGCATGTCCTCCAATATCTGAATTGTCCGCTTCGACTGCCCGTCGGTCTGTGGATGAAATGTTATGCTGAGATCTACACTGGTCCCCAATTCTCTCTGTACTGCGCTCCAGAAATGTGAAGTAAACTGAGGGCCCATGTTTGAAATGATGTAAACAGGCACACCATGCAGCCGAACTATCTCCTAGATATAAATTTGGGCCAATCTCTCTGAAGTATACGTAGTCATCACAAGAATGAAGTGTGCCGACTTGGTCAATATGTCTACAGTGACCCAAACTGCATCAAACTTCCGCAAAGTCCGCGGCAACCCAACTACGAAGTCCATAGTAATGCGCTCCCACTTGCAGCGATTTTCGCACCTGCGGTGCTTTGGCCGCATCTGCGATCCCACACCTATGGAAAAATCCTCGCATGTGTGCATTTCCCTTACCTGGCCAATCTCCGCATTTGTGGACAAAGAGGCCGCTTATGCGAGCCCATCCACTCTTACTACTACTGTTCTCGCACCTGCGGTCACGTAAGTACGCCAAATCTTTCGCACCTGCGGTGGCTGGGATGCCCTCACTCTTTTGCTCCTGCGGCTCGTGACTCGCACCAGCGGCTGGCCAAGAGCAGGTGCAATTATTTCAGCAACTGGGAGCTTTAGCTGCTGCTCCCAACTTCTAACTTGGTCAGAGCCTCGTCTGATTGACACTCGGGGCCCCCAAGGCCCCGTCCAAACCGATAAGTTTGAAATCATAAAACAGACTCGCTTGAACTCACAAAACTCCCGAAACAACATTAAAACTAAGAATAGCACCCCAAAACCAATTGAATCAAACTTATGAACTTCAAGTTCTTTCACTTACTCACAATACGCCGAAACGTACTTAAACTACTCAGATTGACACCAAATTTTGCGTGCAAGTCTTAAATGATATTACGGAACTACTCCCGATCTCAAAATTCTATTTGGACCTCGATATCACCAGAACCCGCTCCAAACCAAATTTAAATATCTTCTAAACCTTCAAAGAACCAACTTTCACTATTAGGCGCTAAAACGCTCCCGGGCCATCCAAAACCCGTTCTGAGCATATGCCCAAGTCAAAATTGCCATAAACACCTATTGGAACCATCAAATTCTGATTCTGAGGTCGTTTACTCAAAAAGTTGACCAAAGTCAAACTTAGCATTTTAAGGCCAACTTAAGGAACCAAATGTTCCGATTTTAACTCGAACCCTTACAAATCTCAAACTAACCATCACCGCAAGTCATAAAATGGTAAAAGCACATACGGGGAGTCGTATTTAGGGGAACAGGGTTCTTGAAAGTAAAACGACTGGTCGGATCGTTACAGATGGAACAAGTGAATGTTCTCTCTGACAATGATGAGCGATGGACAATCCTTTGAATATCCGAGTTATTCTCGGATATGATGGAAAAGTGTAGACAAGAATCTTAGCTAAAAGGTTGTGTTTGTAGACAAGATTCTCTCATTTTAAATCAAAGTGTATTTTACAAATGAATATCACATGTCCTCTATCATTGTGTCTCTTTCCAATTATAGGAAATATGTTCCTAAAAATCCTAATAGTACAAGTGCAGAGATTATTTACTAGAATATTCTTTTTTGTGTTCTATCTTGAAACTAGCTGTTATAACTCTATCAAGGGTGCTCGACCTCGGTGTCGATGACGACTCCTCAACTTCAGTGTTTGCTGACTCTTCGACCACGACCTTCGCTAATAGTTAGATTTCTTCGACACATGGCGTTCCATGAATTTTTTACTAATACCATTTCGATTAAAGATGGATTTTGACCCATACATACCCCTCATTTATATTATATTAAAAGCACGAAGGCACTTAGAAAAATATCGTTCGACATTTTTACCCCTTTAAAATAGAGTTCATACTGGACAAAATAGGCATTTAATTATCTTCCTATATATAGTATTAATCATTCAATTTACTTTCCTAATATTTAAAAATACTCAATTAGTTACTTTCCTATTTAGGACCTTGATTTATGTAACGACCCGACCGGTCATTTTGAGCTCTAACGCGTCATTTGTCGGTTTGAGGCCATAGCAGCTTCACTTAAGGTATTATGACTTGTACGCGTGGCTGGAATTGAAATTCAGGAAGTTCGGAGTAGATTTTGAAAGAGAATTCTCATTTCAGAAGCTTTAAGTTGGAAGAATCTAACTAAGGGTTGATTTTGAGTAAACGACCTTGGAATCGGAATTTGAAGGTTCCAGCTGTTTTGTATGATGGTTTTGGACTTGGGCGTAACTCCGGATCGGGTTTTGGATGGCCCCGGAGCGTTTCGGCACCTATTGTTGAAGGTTGGCATTTTGAAAGAATTTTATAAATTTGGGTTGAAGTGCATTTCAATATTATCGATGTCTGTTTGGGATTCCGAGTCTGGGAATAGCTCCATATGGTGATTCTGGTATTGGTAGCGCGTCCGGAAGTGGATTTGAAGGTCCGTAGGTCATTTTGGGGTCATTTGGCGAAAGTTAGAAATTAGAAGTTTATTGAGAAGTTTGACCGGAAGTGGACTTTTTGATATCGGGGTCAGATTCCGATTTTAGAAGTTGGAGTAGGTCTGTAATGTCGAATGTGACTTGTGTGCAAAATTTGAGGTCAATCGGACGTGATTTGATAGGTTTCGGCATCGAATGTAGAAGTTTCAAGTTCTAAAGTTCATTAAGCTTGAATTGGGGTGCGATTCATGATTTTGACATTGTTTGATGTGATTTGAGGCCTCGAGCGAGTTCGTATCATGTTTTGGGACATGTTGGTATAATTGGTTAAGGTCCAGAGGGCCTCGGGTGAATTTCGGACAAAGAAAGCTGTTGATACCCAATTTTTTCTCAAAATATTTTTAAAATTTGCATATATGCCTTCAAAATCACTTTTCATGATTACTTGCATTTTTTCATACTTTTCCATATTTTTATTTAATTTCTTTTCCAATTTATTCAGTATTTTTATTCAATAATTATGCATAAGTTGTATTACAAACAATTTCAAAGTATTTCCCAGCTCTATATATCATTTTTAATCCTATTAAGATTTAATTATTTCACAAATTAGCCAATTTGACATTATTTAGCTATAATAACAACAATTTTATAATTATAACCTAATTGTACGTTTTATACCATTTAAATCAATAATTAGTCATTTTATATTTTTTAATACTAGTTAATTACATTAATTTTAGTTATTTAGCATTGATTTCATTCTTATAATTACTAGCTATTTTTATTAATTATTTATCTATTTTAATGGGTATTTAACTAATAGCCATTTTTTAATTTCAATTGAAGACTAAATTAAACCCAAACCCACCTGATTTAAGCAGCCCAATTATCCAGCCCACATTTAAATTCCTACCCGGCCCAAACCCTCGATCGATCTGAGCCGTTGATTAATTTGAATCAACGGCCCAGATTAATATTTACCTAAATTAGACCTAACACTACCCCCCCCCGGTCCCTCATTCTCACTCACACGCTCATCTCTCTACTCTCTCTCTATCTCTCTAGTTCCCTCTAGAGACTTCTAGTCTCTCCACCTCCGATGAAGTTCGTTCGTCTTCTCCGGTCGCCTCTTCGACGAAAACCATGAAGTCCTCACCATCTTCAGTCCTCTCATGGATCCCTCACACCGGTGTTGCTATCTCTAAGGTCTTCAAGAGACCTGGGTTCACTCTCTCACACCTTTGGCCTGTCTCAGGCCTTCATGGCTCGACCTCTAGTAAGATTTCCCTACTTTCCGGCTAGACATGTGGTTTCTATGCCGACTCTCTCTCTCTCTCTCTCTGGGTTCTCTCTTTGAAACCCTAAATTCTAAACTCTCGATGTATCTAGATCTGTAACAGATCTATACATATTTTGAGTTATTTTCATGTTTTCCTTAAAGACTTTCCGTTTTCCCTAAACGGTTCTTAATTCTTTCAAACTAGGGTTTTAAATCCTTTTCAAAAACAGTTCTCCTTATGATTTTCTTTAGCATTATCCTATGATTTTCAGTGTCTTTAAACATTATTTAAACTTTCCCCTTTGAAATTAATTTTTGTTAAAACCCCCCAAATTTCTTAGCTTCAATCTATGTTTCTGAGTTTATTTGCGATAACATGTTTACCTATTTTATTATGACTACTGTTTCTCATGAGTACTCCGTGATTCTACCATTTTTTACCCTATGTTTGCTTGTTAGGGTTTCTAGCTGCTATTATTCCTCCCTATTATGTAATTTTGTTCATTAATGTTGCCGAACCTTCACTTCTCCTGCCTATACTACATTTATTCTGTTAATTAGGCCATGCTCTATGTGAATCCCTGATTTATGTGATTTTACCCTGTATTTGCCTGTTAGGGTTTCTGATTTTCATCTATTGGGAGTTATTATGTTTATTCTCATAAGCTTATGCTAATTCCCCTAAACTCAGTATTGTTTTCTATCTGTGAATCCCTTAATCTCTATGATTGATACTTTACTAGTTTTGCACAATGTTCTCTACTGATTTTTGAGTCTTCCCGTAAACGTGTAATATTTTCCTTGATTGAATATTGACTTTCCGTAATTAAGACCTCACTCAAGGACTTCCTTACTGATTTCTAGAATTCATATTTATATCTTGCCTTATTTTCATAACTAATGTTATTGTCAAAATAATTCATATGTATTTTCCTTAATTAGAATTTATGAGCTTGGCTTTAATTGCATGCTCTATACACTTATACTATTTCCTTATGTGCTACAATCAGCCTCATACGATTTTCTTTCCTTATTTTATCACTAGCCATTACTGATCGAATGTGATTCCTTAATTGAAGGAAGTCTTTATACTAATTTGATTCTAATTGGTGTGTACTTCTATAATTACTGCTGAACTGTTAGTTTACCTTATTTGGCTACCTGTTTTCAAACTATAAATGCTTTGGTCTTTCATTAGCATAGGACACGAACACACACATTGTTCAACTCTCTCTTACTCACACACATACTCTCTACTGTTCTTCTCTTGATTACCTGTTGTTACTAGTCGGCGGAAAGCCAAGACTAGTTATTCTATTTGCTTACTCTTCATTCCGTACCTTCTATCCTTCCAACTGGTATGTCTCCAATTTATGTTTAAGCTTTAAAACAGTATGTTTCTTTGGGTATTTCAATTCATCCTATTCCTAATCTGCTTCTACTTATGGTTCTATTGTCTTACTTGCAACTAGTTTTGTATGTTATGTTGTTTTAGTTCTAAGTACATTTCCCCTTTAGCCTCAGCATGTGTACTACCCCTTGCATGTTTTAATATAATTCTGCTTATGTCTTCTGTGATTCCTAGTATACTACAATTGCACTATGTAGTACATAGTCTCCACGTAATCTTGAACACATGCTATACTCCAAACCTTTTCTGAACCTATGTATGGCTATGTTTATTATGTGCTCTATTACTCTATTTATCTGTTTCTGTTTAGTCCTTGGCATGAACCTTTTGTGACAAACTATGTCTGTTTGGGCTCTGTACAGGCTGTGATACTCTATTTACTGGTATCCCAATCTGTTTATATGTGTCCCCAATCCCTGCTCCCTTGTTTGTATTGTCTCTATTCACTGTGTGTTGTTTGGTGTTGGTTGATTGTTCTGAAACTATTTCCCTAAACCACTCACTTACTATTTTTCAAACTATTTCAAATAAATATTTTTTTTAGAAATGTTCTTTTAAGTCAACTCTTTTCAAATCACATCCTGCACTTCACTTTATATTTAGACCTTTAAGTTCTGCCCCCTTGGTGTGAGCACTGCTTTGGGACCCTTGATCTCCCTCTGAACTGTGACACACTGAGGTTGTCACTTCCACACTACACTTATTATACTATGACTATGGAAATCTGGGTGTGAGCATTGCCCGGGAGCCCTTGAGGTCCTTAGGGAACTTTAACACACCCGGATTATGAGAAAGGCTGTGAAATACTATATGGCAATGAGGTTTGGAAGACTTGGGCCTATCTGTAGGCTCCTTATAGAATAGCTTCTTATTTTTCTCTATTTCAATTATGTAATTTATGATCCATGGTCTGTAATAACTTATTGTAAACAACTCTTGGGGATGGATAGTGAAAAGGGAAATGGATAACTATGCATGCCGTAAATATACAAGGGTAGAAATCATGCCTTAGGTTCTTTATATTCTCCATATTTGCATTAGAATCATGCTTAGGATCAACATGTTCATTCAAATCCTGCCAAACATGCATTAGATATCATGTCTTTAAGGCTTTCATGTTTATTGCTTTGACGTACATCATGTCTTTAATTTATATGTCCACCATTTAGAAATCCTGCTCCTAGGGTAATAAAATCAACATAAAATTGTCACTCCCGCGCATTCAAAATCAAGTCTCAATCATCCTGTAACTCTTTGTGCACTTTAGAAATCATGCTTTAGGAATTCCACGCATCCTGAAATTATGTCTTAACCATCTTGCATTTATATGTGCATATTAGATACCATGCTCTAGGATTTCGTTTGCATTTGATTAACTACTCCTAAGTTTAAACTGCTGATTCATGAAAGGGATAAATAGTCTTGCATACGATTACCATGTCTGCTTTAATAGAAATTGGTAACTGACTTTGAATTCTCAAATTTACATCACTTAGAACAGCATGTTTTTTAGGTAAAACAACCTCTAAACTGTTTAATAATTCTGGTAGCTATTATGTACAACCCCACGCCTAGGCAAGCCTTAGGTAATCAATCTCTTTAAAACTGAATGCTGATTTGATTATGTTTACCGTCTAAGGGCTAACAATTTTTTTTTTAAATTAGTAGGCAAAATTGATTAGTGCTTTCTTAGTAATAAAATAGACTTGTTTATCTTCTGAACTTACTTAGACACCATATCTTGGGTTTCTGTATTTAAATGTTGTCCTTACGCGTGTTTGAGTCATGATGTCTATGTGCATTAGCTGCGGAGGTAAACTTGAGCCTCTTTTATGCTCTTATGCGTTCCCCATTTACTGCAGTCCTATGTGTTCTTTATTTGTCGCTTTAGAATTTTACCTTTCAAACCTGAGGGTCTACCTAGTACCTCCTTTTAGGATAGTAGTCCTAACCTTCTCCGGGACTGATAGGAAGGGACGAATAACAACACGCAATAGAGTTCGTGACCATTACGCGCTTTAATTACCTCCACGGGGTGGGAAAGGGTAGAATATGGATATGATGACCGATGCGTTAATACCATGTGTAGCCCCTCTTTGAGGAGTGTCATACCGGGTATTGAATTGATGTGATCCATATTATTGCAAACCTAGGATATCCTTTAAATGCTTAGACTGTAACCCTTTATCCAAAACTTAGCTCTTCTCTAATTATTTTCAAACACTTTGTATGCTTAAAACTTAAATCCCCTCTTATTAGAGCCTTTATTTGTTTATTTGTTAAGTTGCACAAATTCACAAAGCTATTTGCCCAGGAACCACATTTGTGGATCCCGAGGGGTGCCTAACACCTTCCCCTTGGGATAATTTCAAGCCCTTACCCTATCTCTGGTTAACGACGTAGTTGTTAATGAACCCCTTAGGTTCCTTAATGCACCTTTAAAATCATTAGGTGGCGACTCTAAAAAATGCAAACTCCTTTCCCAAAAGGAAAGAGTTGTCTCAACCCAAAATATCCCGAACCCGATCTCCGCTAGGAAAAAAGGGGCGCGACATCATGGCGACTCTGCTGGGGACTATAGGCTTTTACCATTTCAAATTGTTTTGTGAATTTGTACATTTTCTTTGTTTAATATTTGCACCCTTTCCTCTCCCCTTTACGTGCAATTAATTGTTTATTTTCTTTCAAGTATTTACTCTTCCTCAAAACAAAACTGACATGTTTTCTTTGTTTTTCTTTGTAACCGCTTTAAATTATAACTGTTGTATTTACCGCTTTCTTAAACGTGCAAATACATGACAACCTGCTTTTAATGCTTATTATTGCATAACCATGCTCGACATTCATACTCCATTCATGCCAAACAAATACTATAGCAACGCTTGATGAGTGGTTGCGCTCTTCCTATATTATTACCTCCTAAATTCAGAAAGGCTTATTTGCAGTAAAACTAGTCGATCAGCGGTGCAATCGACGGTTCCATGCCTTTCCCCTTGAGTTGTCCGCTCAAGGGTACCAGTCTAAAACCCCATATAAACCTTACTCTGTTATGTTGTTGCATGCATCATGGTCAAACCTAGCCAAGCTAAAGTGTTGTCCGCGCGGTAGATTTTAATATAGCCTTATCCAAAAGTCCACCGGGTTTTCCTAAACCCAAACGGACATCATCACGTTCTGTGCATTTATTTGGAGAACTAAATGCTTCATGCTAATTGTTGATATTAAATAGTCGAGTTGGGTGGGGGTAAAGGCCTAACCTTATTTGCCTTACAGAGACATGAGGCACGAAGTCCCCAGATTCGTCATGGTCTCCAATATCCACCCAAGACTGCTGAGTTGGTGGGAAGACCTACACTCTAGTGACAAAGCGCTCGTTAGAAAATACTTGGGCAATCTACCATCTCTCCTGGAAATTCAGCCTAACAACATGATAATAGAGGCTGCTACCCTGTTCTGGGATTGCGAAAGGTCCGTGTTCCGCTTTGGGAACATTGAAATGACGCCTTTTCTGGAGGAAATAGGAGGACTGGCTGGCCTAGTGTGGGAAACCCCGGGGGTGCTGATGCCTGAGAACCGCATAGGCAAAGGTTTCCTTAAAATGATGGGTCTGAAGAAGAATGCGGAACTGGTATGCTTAAAGGAATCATACATACCTTTTGATTATTTGTACAAGAGGTACGGCCACAGCAAATCATACCGTACCTACCATGACGAGTTCGATATCACCTCCCTGGGATACATCCATCGTAGAGTGTTCGTCTTCATGTTCAGCTTATTGGGTTTGATCGTGTTTCCAATGAAGAAGGAGAGAATTCATACCAGACTGGCCATGGTGATTAAATCACTAATGGAAGGGATTGGTGGGAAAGACTTCAGCATTGTGCCTATGATCATTGCCGACATATATCGGGCCTTGGAAAAGTGTCAACAAGGAGCAAGACATTTCGAAGGTTTCAATCTATTACTTCAACTTTAG
Source organism: Nicotiana undulata (assembly GCA_005239495.1). Lineage (NCBI taxonomy): Eukaryota > Viridiplantae > Streptophyta > Magnoliopsida > Solanales > Solanaceae > Nicotiana > Nicotiana undulata. Next base: position 29,111 of record ML263767.1, read on the forward strand.
CTCATGGAACACCTCCAAAGAGGCGAATACCGACAAGACATTCATCGAAGGATCTGGGATGGCCACATCGCTTTCCATCACTCGAAGCAAATGAATTACATCCCCGATATGTTCGCTCAGCCTGAGAATTCCAAAGGATGGGTCGAGCTCTTTGATAATCTGACTGAAGAACATGTTCAATGGATGTTCGAGTGGTTTCCGACAGAGGAGTTCATCATCCGATCCCGAGATGCACCATTTCTGATACTGATTGGTTTAAGGGGGACATACCCTTACATCCCTCTTCGAGTTATGAGGCAAGTGGGTAGGAAGAAAGTCATACCCAGAGTCGACAAAATGAGCCATCTTCGAGCAGACTTCCAAAATGATGACAGTCCTCACAAGTGCCAAGCCCAGCACCTGGGGCACTGCAAGATTGTACTTGAGAAGGACACCATCGAGCCGGACAGGTATCATGCCGGTTGTACCCCTTTCTATCTTGGTTGGTTAGAAGATAATCGAGGTGATCAGAGCAAGCCAGGGTACATCCGAGGCCACATAGTTATAGATGAAAAGGCTGAAGCGCAAGTCAAGTTCAACCAGCTGCGCAAAAGGATCCGTGAGTGCGAGGATGAGCACCATGAAATACATGAATCTAACAAGAAGCTGATCGAGGAGTGGAAAGACATGGCTATCAGCACCAACAAAAGGTTGGGATATTTAGAACGAGGTATAGTCGAGCTGGAGGAGAAATTCATCAAAAGGGTCGAAGACTGTCAGAAGGCTAAGGGAATTGAAGGAGGATATCTAGCCAGAACATACCTGTTGCTGGGACTTCGCAAGTTGGGAAAGCTGTTCGAGGGAAGCAAGAATGCCGAGTCTGGGGAAGGTTCTTCTGGGACCAAGTAGACAGGAATGTCTTTTCTTTACTTTATCAATGTAATAAGGCCAATGGCCATTAGTAACCTTTACTTCTTGTTTATTTAGTGTCATTTTGGGGTTCGTCTATTTTCCTATCAATAAAATGAGGCATTTAGCATTTTAAGTTCTCCAAATCAACTTGTCGCTAGGCCTACCTCGGGCACAAAGAGGTTCCCAAATTAGGACACGCTTTACATTTCCGCACTATGTGTTTAAATACTGCAATACTTTTTCATAATCCTCACTAACTTGGCTACCTTTTGTTTCTGTTTTGTTTCTTCTTTATTTATTCCCCCTCCCCAAAGGTTAGTTCATGCACTCTGGCATCATCAACTTATCGCACAAGATCCAAGGGTTCTCCACCTACTCCTCCTCCTAGTCCTCCTAAAGGCAAGAACAAAGGCAAGATTAAGATGGAAGAATCCAACGACGCCATGAAAGAGAATATGATTGAACGGGTAGAGTCCACTGATGGCCGAGGTATTCAGGTCCTAAATGAGAACATGTCAGCACTGGAACAGAAACTGCTGAAATTTCAAGAAGAACTCGATCAGGTTCGAAATCTGGCCAACCTTTCATTTTCCCTCAACATCCCTGACGTCAATTTCCCAAACGCTCAAAACCCTACACCTCCACAAATATCCTAAGACAACAGAATCATCCTGCACCTCACCATCACACCACTCCGCCAAAGAACCAAACTCTCCCGACACAATGCAACACTTGCCACACTTCAAATAATGCTCTATTACTTATCCCAGAACCTCAGAACCCCACAAAGGACCATTTCCACGCCTATAACAATCCCATATATGTGGAGACCACGCCACACTCCACCCCACCTATCCCACACTCGTCCGAGTCTGATGAAAGGGACCTACTTATCAAGGACTTGGCCGAGGAACTTAGGAAGCTGACCAGCCGGGTTCAAGGTGTCGAGGGGATCAAGGGAGTCGAAGGGCTGAATTATGAAGACCTTTGCATACAACCTGATGTCGAACTGCCCGAGGGGTACAAACCTCCAAAGTTCGAAATGTTTGGCGGTACCGGTGATCCGAGGGTCCATATGAGGACCTATTGTGACAAGCTGGTTGGCGTAGGAAAGGATGAAAGGATCCGCATGAAGTTGTTAATGAGGAGTTTTAAGGAAGATGCATTGACTTGGTACATCAGCCAAGATCCCAAGAAGTGGTCAAAATGGGTAAGCATGGCATCTGACTTTATGGACAGATTTAGGTTCAACACATAGAACGCACCAGATGTGTTCTATATCCAGAATTTGAAGAAGAAACCCATAGAGACATTTCGCGAGTATGCTACTCACTAGAGGTCCGAGGCTGCTTAAGTCAGACCTACTTTAGAAGAGGAGCAGATGAACAAGTTCTTTGTCCGGGCTCAAGACCCACAGTACTATGAACGGTTGATGATGATTGAGAATCACAAGTTCTCCAACATTATCAAATTAAGGGAGCGGGTTGAAGAAGGTATTAAGAGCGGTATGGTCACAAATTTTGAAGCCTTACAAGCTACAAACAAGGCTTTACAGTCCGGTGGTGTGTCTAAGAAAAGGGACGTGGGAGCTGTAATGGTTGCACAAAGAGCCAAATCCTCACTCAAATACCAAATTTATCCAACACCTCCATTCACATACCAGCCAACCCCGAATTACAAAGCACCCTCACCTTCGTACCAAACTCCTCCACCCACTTACCAATCTCCACCATCCACCTACCAATCTCCACCACCCACAAATCAACCTACTTCACCCAGATACTCACAACACGCTCATGTCTACCACACTTATAATTCTCAACCAAACCATTACCAATCACCCCCTACCCGTCAAAACTTCCCTAGACCTCGACCTAATTTTGATCGCAGACCTCCAAAACAGTACACCGCCATAGCTGAACCCATTTACCAGTTGTATGAGAAACCCAAAGTTGCCGGTTACATCACACATATCCCTGCTGCCACCCCTGAGAACCCTTATCAGTGGGTTAACCCAAACAAATCCTGTGCATACCATTCCGGCATGAAGGGGCACACCATCGATGAATGCCGCTCTTTGAAAGACAAGATACAATCCCTGATTGATAACAAGATCATTATGGCAAAAGATCCCGCTCCGAATGTCTGTAACAATCCTCTGCCAGACCATAAGGGTGGAGGTATCCACATGATTGAAATAGAAGATTATTGGGACCCCGAGGGATCAATCGGGTTGATCGCAGAAGGCGATGACCCAAAGAAACCTGCAGTCACTCTTAACCCGATCATAGTCCAGATTCAACCATCTGAGGGCGCTGAGGTGAATATGTCTATACCTCTTGAGTTTGAAGCAGCTCACCTGCAAAGACACCAGTACCGATTGAAGTTGAGTTCGTGTCTCCGGCAAATGCACCCGCACCATTTGAGGTTGCAGTCTTGCCACCCAAGGCACATGTTCCATTTGAAGTAAGGCTAGCCTCACCAATTCCAGTGGCAATGTCGACCACTCCACCCTTCTATACAAAGGCTATCCCTTGGGACTATACAACTGAGGCGAGAAGGAAAGGCAAGGTCAAAACTGAGGAAGCTGCCGCAACACAGGGTATGACGAGAACTGGTACGGTCTATACCCCTGAGCATCTGGCCGAATCAAGCAAGCAGGCTGCCAACCAGCCTCCCCTTAT
>ML263768.1:0-46005 GCA_005239495.1 Nicotiana undulata
GCTTTAAGCAAAATTCTATGTTGTCCATGTATCGCTGATAATGCTTAATATGCAATTCGTTTTACTGGGGGTCATAGGGACAGTAACCAACCCCTTGAATTTTCCTTTTATTGCAGAAAATGCTTTCTGATAGATATATTTTACAAAATGATGCATGTCCGTACTTGCTTGGTGCCTACTGCCTACTTGTTGAAGGAATTTGGGTGGGCGGGGAATGGTGTACTAGCACAGTAGCACTTATTTTGCAGAGATTATGTGCATGGATTGTTTATGCAGTGATTGATGTTGGAATGTTGGTAGGTGTCACAGGGCTGATTTTAGTCAACCACACTCGCGCGGCAGTCAAGTTGCGCGCTTGACTCATCCTTTCCCACACTTGGTCAAATTTCAGCAAGTTTGGCCTTGACGATTTTTAGGCAGCAAAACAGTAAGGAACACAAGCCAATACGGGAAAACCCAACCTTTGTATTAATTTCGAAAATCTACAAAGGAAACCCTCACTTGCTATGATCACAAGTCTATCACATCCCACTTGTGACGAAGAACACAAGTCGTTCTTGACCAACACTAAGACCTGCCCAAGCCTAGCCTTAGTCCCTTTTGGAACACTTTGAAACCCTCACGTTTCACTCTTGTTTCCCACTTAGTAATTCACACGAAATTACCCACACTAATGTGACTAAGTCCAAAAAGCCCTATTTATAGAACATAGGCAGCCTTTAGGACTTGACAACACATTGACACTTGTCGTCTATAACTTTTGCCACTTGTCGGGCTAAGGTTAAATTTGTTCCTAACATGTAGTTGACATCCCCAACTGCTTAGGCCATGTTCTACACGAAATGGGATAATGGATACAATCATAATCAGTTCATGGGAGATAATGGGGACAAGGGGTTATGAATGTAACCGCCAACTACTTTGGCATGTGCCTTGCATGTGCCTTTTGACTTGGTCACCTATGCTCCACGCCCAAGGCTTGCTTTGTGCCAAGCCTTAGCTTATTTTGACATTGCTCTGCACCAATGTCTTGCTCGCAATCTGTCGCCATGATTTTGCCGCACACGCCTGACGCCGTTGCCGCCTGCACACTGCCTTGGTCGAGTTTTCTGCCTTGCCCATGTCAACCCTTATTTCACCCGTGCCATTGCTTGTATTTCATTCACATAGCCTTGCCTTAGCTATTGAGAGCCTTTGCCATTAACCCGCATTTCCGTCTTGCCTTAGCTTACCCGCACTTAGCTGCCACAACCCGAAGTGTCACGACGGAATTAAATTTATAGGACTTTTGAACACTTAAAGCAATTTATAAGACAAAAGTGTTAAGATTGGTGTAAAAAAGACATTTTTATTGTTAGTGTTTAATATTTATAACTAAGTTTAAAAAAAACCCAAACTTTTACAATTATCACAACTGCCCCAAATGGGCCCCACCCTCTCTAAAAAACGGAAACCTTGCCCAGCTCCCATTCCCGCTCCCAGCCCCCTTTCCTCTTCACAAAAACCTACATTTTTTCTCTTGTTCTTCTATTGCTTCTTCTTTCTTCTGTTGTGCTTAATCTCTTCTTCTTCTTTCTTTAATCCCAACATTATCTTTCACATATCTTCTTCTTTGAGGCTCTTGTTCTTTGTTGAGAAAGATTAGTGGCAAAAGAAGAATAAGAATTTGAGATTGACCCTTGCACCATTGATAAACACTTGATCGTGATTTGCTAAATTGATTTGTGCATTATTTCAAGGGAGATATTCGGTCTATTCGCCAGTGTTGGTAAGTAAAGATTGATGTTTAATCTTATTTTTTTCGTCTGCAGAACTCAGGTTTTTGTGATTCTTTAAACTTCCTGTGATATGTTTCAAACATACGGTGAGATGTTTCAAACATCCTAATATAATTGTAGGTAGTTGTTTCAAACATCTTGAAAGTCCATTAAGGATGTTTCAATGATCCTCTCAGGATATTTCAAACATCCTAAGTATATTCTCAAGATGTTTTAAACATCTTCTTAGAAAGTTTGAAACATCATTCGGATGTTTGCAAGAAAGTTGATTCTTTATACCAATTATTTATATACATGTGATATTTGCAGGTATCCCATTACAAAATGGTTGATTATATTGTATTGGGAGTTGATTGTCATGGTGAATGGGTGGAGTCCTCTAAACGTTTTACCTGGCGTTCGAAGAGTAAAGAGACAGTAAATAAAGGTGCGTAGAGATGTGACGTATGATGAGTTTGTTGACCAGATTATCGTTGGTTGTGAATTAACTTGTTATCCGAGTGATATATCCATAACTTACATGCATAGCATTAGGGAAAAGCACAATAAAGTAGCTCCCTTTAAAATAAAGAATTATGATTGTTTGAGCTATTATTTGGAAGATGAAAATAAGGCCATTATAAGGGTATCTGTGATTGAAAGATTGGTGGAATTTCCAAATTCACCTCTAATGGAACAACATGATAGCTATGAATTGGATGATATTGAAGAAGATCTTTTGAATATCGATATTCCAAAAATGGATCCTTTGAATATGGATATACTAGAAACCGAAGAACAAGAATATGCAAACTTTCCTGGAGTTGAAAGCAACTCACAAGAGGTAGAACCGACAACACAAAGCAACCACAATTATGAAGATGGCACGAAGTTTTATAAGGGTTTAAGTTTCAAAAACAAGTGCGAGCTAGTTGTGTCATTGAAGCTTGCTTCCTTGAAGGCTCCTTTCCGTTTCAAATCAGTGAAGAGCACTAAATTTGTGTATTGTGTCAAATGTGTAGACAACAATTGCAAGTGGTGGTTGCGAGCCATCAAATATATAAGTACTGACAGAAAAGCATCCACACGCCTCAGGAGATGTCATTGGCGAATACATTCATTCTAAGTTTGAAGAGGGCAGAGGTCCATCAAACAAAGAAATTATGGAAACAATTCGTTTAGATTTGGGTTGTAATGTTAGTTATTGGAAGTGTATGAAGGGAGGTCATATTGCAAAGGCTATGGTAAGGGGGACTCTAGAGCACGGGTATGAAATTTTAGATGCGTATCGTTACGCGCTTAGGAAGGAAAATGAAGGAAGCAAGACGACACTGAAGCTTGATAACAAGGGGAAGTTTCAGTATTTTTTTGTTGCTTATGAAGCTTGGATTCAGGGATTTTTGTTTATGAGGAAGGTCATAGCTGTTGATGGGACATCTTTGACGGGAAAGTATCGTGGAGTGTTGTTATCTTCCGTGGCACAGGATTCAGAGAACCATATTTTTCCCGTGGCATTTTGTGTAGTAGACAAGGAGTGTGATGTCGCATATGAATATTATTTTGAACAATTGTCCAACATACACCCCAACAGGGATGAGTTGTGCATAATTTCTGATAGGCACATAAGCATAGCAAACGAGATCTCAAAATTTTACCCTTAGGCTCATCACAGATTTTGCATGAGGCACCTTGCTGAAAATATTCGCAAAAATTTTCATTGCGGAGATTTGCTTCACCATTATTAATCTGCAGCTAAAGCATATAGGATTGATGAGTTCAATGATCATTTTCAACAAATCAAAGATAACGATGCAAGAGTTGACAAATATCTTGAGGAGGATGTTAGGTTTCACAAATGGAGTAGAGCGCACTTCCCTGGTAACAGGTACGTTAATGTGAACTTCCCTGGTAAAACATCTTTGAAGGTGTTCGAATCATTCCCTCATATGTTTGAAACATCTCATATGAAACAGGGTACTGGACTTCCAAGTTCAAACATCTTACCAGATGTTTCAGGCTTCACATGAAACATGTTACTGCATTCCCATTTCTGCAAGATCTTTGACCCTTATTGCTTATATTCCAAATTCTAAAAAAGTCTTATATGTATTTATTTCAGGTGTGAAGTATTGACCACAAATATTGTTGAGTCTGTTAACTCAATGTTTCTGCTCAAAAGAGAATTCCCCATCACTTCCCTATTCGATGCTATTAACAGGAGGTTTGCTAAAAAATTCCATGAGAGGCGTATGCAATTCCTTGACACTCCAACCACTTGTGTCCCTTCAGTTGAAAAGAAGATTAATAGAAATGCAACTTTGGGCAACAAGTTATTGGTCCATCCAATACGGCAACAAGTGTTCAGCATCACCGGTCATGGTGCAGTTGCAAAGGTTGATCTACGCAACAAAACATGTTCTTGTAGAGAGTTCGACCTAGACAAAATACCTTGTCCACACGCTATGGAAGCCCTTAGAGTTGAGTTTGGTGCTCAATATGGAACGAATATTTATGAGTATACATCTGACTTTTATTATATAGACACATACATAAATGCATATGTCATAGAAATTAATCTGGTGCCTTCTGAAGAATGTTGGGAGGTTCCTCCTGAGCTTGTTGAGAGAATAATACCTCCACCTTCATGTGAAATTCAACTGGGAGAAGGAAGACAAAGCGGATTCCAGCAAGCAGGGAAGTAAAAAAGAAGCAAAACTGATGCTCCATATGCAAAAGGACTGGCCACAACAGAACTACTTGCAAGAAGAGAACTGAAGGAACAAGCAACTCCACTATGGCTTAATGACTTTGTTGTTGTACTTGTTTTGATAATTTTATGTTAATGTTATTGGAGAACTAAATGATATCTAGATTAGTATAATTAAGGTATAATTATCCACAAGATCATTAGGTTGACGATCAATCATTTTAAGTATTAAGTATGTTGATGTTTCATGGTAGTTTGATGTTGATGTTGATGTTATTATGTCATTGTATTCTTTTTCCACCTTAAAATACCATCTAATTCCTTCAAACATCTATTAGGATGTTTGATATCGATTGTCGTTAAATCTACAAGATCAATAGGTTGACGATCAATCATTTGAAGTATTCAACTATTCTATATTTTATAATTCATAATGTCAATATATTGATGATCAATTATATGAAGTATTCAATAGGTCGGCGTATAATTATCCACAAGATCATTAGGTTGACGATAAATCATTTTAAGTATTAAGTAGGTAAATGTTTCATGGTAGTTTGATGTTGATGTTATTATGTCATTGTATTCTTTATCCAACTTAAAATACCATCTAATTCCTTAAAACATCCTTGAGATGTTTCAAACATTTGCGTAAGATGTTTCAAACATCCCGAAGATGTTTCAAACATCTATTAGGATGTTTGATATCGATTGTCCTTAAATCTACAAGATCAATAGGTTTGGCGATCAATCATTCGAAGTATTTAATAGGTTGATATTTACTCTTTCATAAGTCCAATAGGTTGAATTATGTGACGTATTCAATTATTCTATGTTTAATTATCCACAATATCAATAGGTTGACGATCAATCATTTGAAGTATTCAACTATTCTATATTTTATTATTCATAATATCAATAGATTGATGATCAATTATATGAAGTATTCAATATGTCGGCGTATAATTATCCACAAGATCATTAGGTTGACGATCAATCATTTTAAGTATTAAGTAGGTTGATGTTTCATGGCAGTTTGATGTTGATGTTATTATGTCATTGTATTCTTTTTCCACCTTCAAATACCATCTAATTCCTTCAAACATCCTTGAGATGTTTCAAATATCCTTGGGATGTTTCAAACATCTGCGTAAGATGTTTCAAACATCCCAAGGATGTTTGATATCGATTGTCGTTAAATCTACAAGATCAATAGGTTTGGCGATCAATCATTTAAAGTATTCAATATGTTGATATTTAATCTTTCATAAGTCCAATAGGTTGAATTATGCGACGTATTCAATTATTCTATGTTTAATTATCCACAAGATCATTAGGTTGACGATCAATCATTTTAAGTATTAAGTAGGTTGATGTTTCATAATAGTTTGATGTTGATGTTATTATGTCATTGTATTCTTTTTGCACCTTCAAATACCATTTAATTCCTTCAAACATCTGCGTAAGATCAGATAATATTTGTTCCAAACATCCATAAATTATATAATCATATAACATTTGTTCCAAAAAAATAACATAAAAATATATATTAATTACAAATCATATCATGGTTTCATGTTCTTGTGAAAGATATCCACAACTATTTTCTCCCTGAACTCGCTAACAATGTTGCCATTCATCTTGTCCATTGGAGTGTTGGTGATGAGGTGCTCAATGAACATTAAGGACCATGCTCCACAACTACTAGATGTGTCATCTCGTGGAAGATCAAAGACCCTTTCAGGTATCCAATCATCGTCCAATGATTCTTTAGGCAAGTGCATGAAAAGGCCACATGATCGGAGGTATCTTGGGAACATTGTGCCAATGGGATACAAAAATGCACCCAACTTTTCATTAGTGTACACAGAGGTATTGAAGTCGTAAATAAGCATCTTTGACTCTTCAACAAGAAATACAATTGTGACATAATGGTTCTTCTCAATGTTGTATACACAAAAGATCCTCTTCGCACCATTCCAAGGCCGGACACCACAGAAAGGAAACTCTCCTCGAGCATACTTTAGATTATCCTTATGAAATTGGTACTCATTCAAGATCATGAGAAAAGATAGAGCATAATTCGCCTTGTCAACCCCATCACACAGAGTTGTATAGCGTTTCTTTAAGATATAAAGAAAATTACAATCCAGGATGATATCTGCTTGATCATAGTGCTTTGGGTACCTTCTATGTCTAATACGCATAAGGGCCAAGAAATCCTCTATGTGCTGCAGGATCAAAATAACTAAATTACTAATCCACATACTAGTATTAAACATCAAACATCCATAAACATCATCATAGATTAAACATCATGCAGGATGTTTGAAACATCCTGTAAGATGTTTATAAGATGTTTCAAACTTCCTGTAGAAAAGGTAAAGTTTCACCACAGAGAACATATTTTCAAGCAACATGGTAAAGTTTCATACTATATACGATGAGAAAAGTTCTACAAGATATAAGAAGAAGATAACAAGCATACTGCTTGGATAATACTATAATCAAGTCCAACATTACTGACTTTCATTATCCATCATCAAGCGCAATATTATAATACACTTCTTTTCCATATATATATATATATATATACCAAAAAGTAATGCATTAAATCTTGATAGCCATTGAATAAGTAATGCATTTTGGAGAACCTTGGATAATCTGAGTACATTTCATAAGTAAAATATCTGGAGGGCACTACATTAGCTACAAATAATCTTCAAGGCAAGAGAAACTATTCAAAAGATTTCAATTGAAATTTGATCCAGAATACTGCACATACTACCCCTTGAATATAGTGGAAAGAACAATAATATGTCTACTGATAACACAATAATTCAAGGATTGAGAGCAAAAAAAATTTCAAATCCATACATGACAATGATATATAGTAGTAACTATAAACTGTTCAAATCTATACATGCACTCATTCAAACATCCTACAGGAAGTTTGAAACATCTTATACGATGTTTCAAACTTCCTGTAGGGTGTTTGAAACTTCTCACAAAACATCTTACACAGGAGAAAGTGAAATAATGAAAAATCAAATCAAGATGAAATGGTTATGAATATGTACCTTATCCTCCAACCAAAATTGAGAATCTTGAATGTTCTTAAAGCCTTCATAATTGAACATCCCCCATGTGAATTGTGTCTGAGGCCCCCTATTTTTGATAAATGTCATGGGGGAGTTACTCCTCTCCCAGTCAATCGGTTTATAGATATCGACTTTCAGCCTCTCCTCACTGACTGCTTTGGAGGTTTCTTCATTTTCAGTTTTCTTTCTCTTTTTTTTCTTCCTTTTTTTCCCTTCAGTGTAAGGATCCTGAATAGCTCGGGGAAGAACCACATGTCTCTTTGATAGCTTTTGAACCAATTCATCCATTTTATTCTGCAAAGAGTCTAACTGACTCTGCATCTCATCCCTCCACTTTTTTTGCTCAATTTCCTTTTCATCCATCGTCTTCTTCAAAGAGTTCAACTGACTCTGCATCGCATCCCTCCACTTTTTTTGTTCATTTTCCTTTTCCCGACAACCAGAGCATATGCAAGGACAATGGATACTAGATGTACCTGGTACAAGACGATCCTTTATTTTATCACCCATTTTCTCCATAGAACCAGCTACTTCGCCATCATCATAATGAGAACCCTCCCCCCTGCCATTATCATCATTAAAGTGCATTCCACCATCATCATCATTGTCATCAACAACTTCTCCTCCCATTTTATCATCTCCACCAATAGATTTTTCTGCTCTATTATCATATACTCCAACCACATGGCTATCTCCAACTTGTGGGGTTTGCAAACTAACCTTCTCTATCTTAAGGGCACCGCCCAAATGCCTTATGACTGTCACTCCATCCAACTCTTTACTTAGGTTATCTATCATCATGTCCTCTTTGTCAGATAAGATAACAAGATTTTGGATGTAAGGGTTCATCTTTTCAGCCTTTGTAGGGTAAAGAAAAGGGTGTACCACCTGAGTAGATAACAAAAAATACTATAAGCAAAAAAATATTAGAGGCATGCTTGATGTTCAAACATCCTGTGGAGATGTTTCAAACATCCTGTGGATGTTTCAAACATCCAAATATTTCAAACATTAAACATCTATTAGAATGAGCTTTACCGGACGATCTTTGGTTTGAAATGGGTCAGACCTGTCTTTTTCTAATTTTTCAAATAGCCATCTTTTCATCCTCGGCAATGTCCTCTCTTTTGGATAGTCTTTTGGCCGTAATTGAGGAATAGCTTCAAATGCCCATGCCTACATTATGTGATAAAAAAAGTAAATAGATAATTATATAAATAACACTAAAATAGAAGTAATGAAAAAGAGTTATTTAGTTACCATGAAAGCTCAAGGAAATCCATAGAGGTTATACGAGTCACCCTTGGCGTGTTGACGCTCTTTCATATCTTTCATAAGATAATCAATAGTCAACTGGAAACTATCTCAGCCCCATGGATAATTGTAGAAAGCCTCTTTTGTGGAGGCCAATCTAACTGTAGTTTCAGACACACCACGACTTGAATCCTTTGCCAATAAAATACAGTGGACAAACCAAATCAAGCATAATGCATACTTGTATTTTTGTATTTTTTGGGATCCAGATTTGATCAACTCAAGAAGTATTTTACCAGTAACAGACCTTTTACTTTTGGCGATAAGTTTCCACAACTCTTCACCATCAAGAAGGTACTTTTGATGCTTCGAACCCGTGTCAGGATCTCCATAGTTGAGTCCAGTCATTATGGAAAACTCGCGAAGGCCGAAGCAAACTAGTAATCCTTTATAATCAAACCATAACTCCTGGGTCTTCTGTGACAATACTCTACGGAGTAGAAGGCCATGCACTATAGATGCTTGAAACATTGGCCTCTCAGATAAATCTAAAAAGTGCCCGAAAGGACTACTCCTAAACTTGTTTTCGAGGCCTTTATCCCGCAACAACTTTCGGAACTCACCCATACCTGCTAATCCTAATGAGGATCTCACAGTGATCTTCTTGTTGAAGGTCTCATTATCATCTAAAAATGTCTTGTACTTTAAGGTTGGAAGTTCCGATCGAAGCTTTAAGATTTCAACCTCGCAATTGTCAGACTCATCCTTAGGCATCTCATCCTGTACATAATTTAAAGGTATTGATAATCAAAGACAAAACAATAATTAATTTAATAACTAAAAAGATCTCTTTACAGTCATGTTTAAGGAAACATCTTAGGAAATATTTCAAGCATCAAGACAGAAACTTTAAATCCAGAGAGATGTTTCAAACATCCGGAGAGATGTTTCAAACATCCGGAGAGATGTTTCAAACATCCAGAGAGATGTTTCAACATTATTAAGCTTACCTCAACAGATTGAGAAGGTGCAATATCATTCTTTCTCTTTTTTCTTCTTTCTGCCGCTGCCTCTTCTTCTTCTTCTCCTCCTCCTCCTTCTTCATCTTCTCCTCTTTCTTATTCTTCTTATCATCCTCCTTCTTCATATTCTCCTCCTTCTTCTTCATCTTCAACCTCGCAACTTTCAGACTCATCCTCAGGTATCTCATCATTTACATGATTTAAAGGTGTTTACTAATCAAAGGCAAAAGAATAATTAAAAAGATCTCTTTACAGTCATGTTTAGTGAAAATATTGCAAACATCCAGACAGAAACTTAAACATCCAGAGAGATGTTTGAAACATATTAAGCTTACCTCAACATATTGAGAATGTGCATTCTTTTTCTTTTTTCTTCTTTCTGCCGCTGCCTATGATTCTTGTTCTTCTTCTCCTCCTTGTTCTTCATCTTCTTCTTCTCTTGAAACTTCTTTGTCAGTATTTGCTACTGATGCTTCATCATCAATATCTGTCTCCTTTTGTTTATTTTCTTTCTCAATTTTCTCTTCATTTTCGTTCTCTTTTTCTTCTTCTCCTGCATTCTCTCCTTCTACTATCTGAAGATGTTTGGCTTTCACTTCAGCTACAACTAATTGTTGTAGCTCATCCCCCTGAGATGTCTTAATTCTTTTGCTAGATCTTTTGGAGGGAGATTTATCTCTTCCTCTTCCACCTGCCTTTGACACTCGTCCTTTTGCCATTTATCTGCACACACAAACAAGTAGTGACCACCAATAAAATAAGTAAATAAATAAATAATTTGTACCTAACACATAAAAAATAAAAATAAAAATATGTAAGTATTCTTTGGTGAAACATCTCAGTGAGATGTTTGAAGCCTCATATAAGATGCTTCAAACATATCAACATGATGTTTCAAACTTCTCGTTAGGATGTTTTAAGATGTTTGAAACATCTCGTTAGGATGTTTTAAGATGTTTGAAACATCTTAATGAGATGTTTGAAACATCTTGCTGGGATATTTCAAACATCTCTAAAGGTGCTGCATTAAATGGTCATACAAGATTGAGCTTAAGAGGTAAAATCAGTTTTTGCCATATACAAATGCTAAGCAAGATGGGGTTGAAGAAGATGGATTTTTTGCAGTGAAGTAATACAGAATAAGCAGAGTATATGCTAAAGGTGTGTGCTTTTTAGTTTCTTTGTTTTCAATTTCATTTGTTTTCTGAGATCAGTGAAACTATGCATCACTAATTAGCAAAATTAATCTATAAAATTTCTTTGTTTGTTTGTTTTTCTTACTAATTTTTTTAAATAGGGATAATTTGACATGGTCCTGGAGCAACATTAAATTTCTTGTTTATCTTTATAAAAAAAAGAAGCTTCTGCCTTGCCATGATTTATGCAATTTGATTAAGCAGAAAAATAAGTACTTTACTAAATTATCAATCAATCAAGCACCTCAATCCTAAACTAGTCAGATTTGATTATATAATCTTATATAGCATTCTGCTCAACCACTGAGTATTAGATTAATTTTATCTTTCATAACACCATCACATAAGTAAATTAACACAACAATAAGTTGTACTCATTCAATTTAAACATGTTAAAGCGAACAATGACCTAAGGTTTTATCATATCCTCTGCTCTCAACTTGAACCATACATGTATTGAACAATTTCCTTTCCTTTTTCTTTTTTTAAACAAAAATCACATTTTTCTAAAAAGTCCGAATTCAGCGTCACATTAAAATAGTGGTTGCAGTAGCATTAAGCCTCTAAATTCAATCAAACAATAGTATACATAAATGGAAAAAGAAGGTAACCCACATTGGACATAAAGTGTCTTTAGCAAATTTTGAGGATTCTGGCATTGACCCGCTTCTGAAAATTATGAATGTGGAAACTTTATCTCCTACATCCTTTATATTAAATTCAAGTAAAGGACTTTACCGGTTCTTTGTTCTTTTGGCGAAAATATAATCCTATAATACCGTACACCAAAATATTCATACAAGTTGTATTTATACCGTATCACTAAGGGCGTTCTTGGATATGTATTAGGATGAATCTGCGTTGGTATGGTACCACGGTAAAGAAGAAAAATAACTTGAACTGTGTCATTACTACTTCTTGGTAACATTCAAATTCAGGGTTTATCAATATGATAAAAAAAACTTACCTTGATGATGGAATCTCGACTTCAAAGCAAATTTGAATGGAATTTCGGAAGCCCTATAGTAATTTTGAGTTTGAAGATTGAATTTTAGAGAAAAGTTTGAAGAAGTTTGGGGAAAGTTGAAGAGCGTCTGGTTTGGAAAAAAGAAGAAAGAGAAAAGTGGGAAAAGTGAGATTAAAAGATGGGTTTTGTAATTTTAAAGTATTTTAAATTTTACCCCAAACTTTTTTTATTTCTAATTTGACCCAAATTATCCATAATCATTCTTAATTAATTATCCTTTTTGTTAATTATAAGGGGTGTCCTAAATACTTCCACAACACTTCAAAGGTCTTTTTTAACACATTTTTCCAAGTGTCATTGCCACTGATTTTGGCGCGCATGCCGTGCCATGCCGCCCTAACATTGCCCATATTGTTTTGTCAAGCCCTTACCAAGTATGTCTTGCTCGTGCCAAGACCTTGGCCAATACTTGCCCACAACATCCCTCATGTCAATGCCTTGTCCGTTGCCCGCATGATCGTTTTGCCCGCGCATAGGCCAATGACAAGGCCATCACTCCCAATCCTTGCCACAGCCGCGTGTCACGCCCGATGTCAAAGAGTCAGGCCCTAACAAACCACCTGCACCTTTTGAAATCGACGTCCTCGTCGAGCCAACTCAATTAATCAACTCCAAGGGGTTGTTGACATACAACGCCCCTGGTTCGTCTTTCACTTCTGCCACAATAGCATTTGCTTCCGCCACTTGTTCCTGTCTTTCCGCAACCAGCATAGCATTAACCCTCGCCTACACCGAACAGTCCTTCTTCAAGTGCGGTCCACCACAAGTGAAGCTGCCTTTGAACTTGCCGCTTCTTTCCTTGCCATTGGAAGTCTCCACTTGCCTCCCATTCTTGGCAAACCCTTCTATTTCGGCAGCTTGTCCTTTCCCATTTTTCTTCCATTCCCTCGCCTTGTCTTTCTTCCCATCTGATTTTGAAGATTCAGCAGGGTCATCACCTAAACTGAAATCTGCCAATGCATCTGTCGCCGCAATAGCCGTAGAGAGGTTTTGCACATTCTTCCTCCTCAACTCTAATTGCGCCCATCCCTTCAATCTTCTCATGAAGTAATGCAGCTTGTCTTTTTCTGCCATATTACTTACATTCAGCATCAAGGACGAAAATTCCTTGACATACTCCCTCACCGTGCCACTTTGTTTCAAGTGACGCAGTCCATCTCTTACAACCCATGACGAGTTGGTTGGAAGGAATTGAGATTTTAATTCCTTCTTCAGCATCTCCCAAGTTTCAATTCTTGGCAGCCCAGCATTTTCTACTTCCACAACTCGTGTACGCCACCACACTTTTGCATCATCCGTCAAGTACATAGGTTTAATGGTCACCTTTTCATCATCCGGCATACGAGCAGCCTGAAAATACTTCTCCATATCCCACAAGAAATTTTCCACCTCTTTGGCACTTCTTGCACCCCAATAAGCCTTTGGCTCCGGAATTCTCACTTTGGTGCGTTCATTGCTTCTAAGGGCAGTATTTTGCATTTCCTTTCGAAGTTGATACACCTCCTCGCACAGTTCTTCCTTTTCTTGTCGTACCAAGGCCATTTCTGCCAGCGTGATTTCATGTCTCGTTGCATAATCTGCCTTTAAACGTGCCATCCTTGCAAGAACAGAAGAATCAGATCCGATTTCAAGAGCCTATCCAACGAGTGCTTCCAATTGTTCCACCCTTTGGCGCAGTTTAGCATTCGTGCCACCAGTCATGCCTTCAAACATCACCACGTAATCTGCTACCGGTCGTCTTGCCACCGCCACGAACCTGCTCCGCTCTGATACCAGTTGTCACCGGGGTGATTTTAGTCAGTCTGAACCACATCCGCGTTGCAGTCAAGTTG
Source organism: Nicotiana undulata (assembly GCA_005239495.1). Classification (NCBI taxonomy): domain Eukaryota; kingdom Viridiplantae; phylum Streptophyta; class Magnoliopsida; order Solanales; family Solanaceae; genus Nicotiana; species Nicotiana undulata. Next base: position 13,897 of record ML263768.1, read on the forward strand.
CGCGCTTGACTCAGTCTTTCCCACACTTAGCCAAATTTCAGCAAGTTTGGCCTTGACGATTTTTAGGCAGCAAAACAGTAAGGAACACAAGCCAATACGGGAAAATCCAACCTTTGTATTAATTTCGAAAATTTACAAAGGAAACCCTCACTTTCTATGATCACAAGTCGATCACAGCCCACTTTTGACGAAGAACACAAGTTGTTCTTGGCCAACACTAAGACCTGCCCAAGCCTAGCCTTAGTCCCTTTTGGAACACTTTGAAATCCTCACGTTTCACTCTTGTTTCCCACTTAGTAATTCACACGAAATTACCCACACTAATGTGACTAAGTCCAAAAAGCCCTATTTATAGAACATAGGCAGCCTTTAGGACTTGACAACACATTACACTTGTCGTCTACAGCTTTTGCCACTTGTCGGGCTAAGGCTAAATCTGTTCCTAACATGTAGTTGACATCCCCAACTACTTAGGTCATGTTCTACACGAAATGGGATAATGGATACAAGAATAATCAGTTCTGGGAGATCATGGGGACAAGGGGTTATGAAATGTAACCGCCAACTACTTTGGCATGTGCCTTGCATGTGCGTTTTGACTTGGTCAGCTATGCTCCACACCCAAGGCTTGCTTTGTTCCAAGCCTTAGCTCATTTTGACATTGCTCTGCACCAATGTCTTGCCCGCAATATGCCGCCATGATTTTTCCGCACACGCTTGACGCCGCTGCCGCCCGCACACTGCCTTGGCCGAGTTTTCTGCCTTGCCCATGTCAACCCTCATTTCACCCGTGCCGAAAGCCTTTGCCATTAACCCGCATTTCCGTCTTGCCTTAGCTTAGCCCGCACTTAGCTGCCACAACCCAAAGTGCCATTACCACTGATTTTGGCGCGCATGTCGTGCCATGCCACCCTAACATTGCCCATACTGTTTTGTCAAGCCCTTTCCAAGTATGTCTTGCCCGTGCCAAGACCTTGGCCAATACTTGCCCACAACAGCCCTCATGTCAATGCTTTGTCCGTCGCCCGCATGATCGTTTTGCCCGCGCATAGACCAATGACAAGGCCATCACGCCCAATCCTTGCCGCAGCCGTGCGCCACGCCCGATGTCAAAGAGTCAAGCCCAAAACAGTAGGGATTCCCTAATTTATGTGCATTTTGCTCTTTACTCTTATCCTCGTAGTGCTAATACATATTCTAATCCCTTATTCTACCATGTGTAAAATAATGCTTATTTCTCATATAACTTATACCAGAATTAGTAATATCACGTATGGTTTATGGTATTTAACTCCCCCCAAAACCAAATGATGCCATTAATTATATGGAGATTATGTTATTTATGCAGAATTTTATACTGAAAACTAAGTGGATGTTTGGACATGTAGAATTGTAAAATTCCGAGAAAGGTGAACTTTTTTTTTAAGTGAATGGTTTTTGAAAATTAAAGTTATTTTTGAACGTGAATATAATTTTGGGTTATTTTTTTTATTTTTTGTGAGTTATTGAGCGAAAATTTTGAAAAATAACTTTTTTAAGTTTTTCATATTTCGAAAAATTCCAAAATTCTGTCTTTCATTGGAAATTTTATGGTCAAACACTGATTTCGAAAAAAAATGAAAAAAATTTCATGGCCCAACGGGCTCTAATTCAATGCTCCAAATTGATAACTACTATCGTGAGATTCGAACCCGTAATGTGCGTCCAATACGCATATCATACGATGGTCGCTTACCATTGCGGCGGTGGGGGATGCAAGCATATCTTTTGCACTTCCAACCACCATAATCCTTTCAATTTAGACCCACTGTTATTAGATTCAGCACCATCTAAAGTCTCATATGGAAGAAAACATGTCCACACAAGTTCTTTCATCTTTTGTAGGCATGACAGAGGGGATGGGAATTGGAGTTGACACACTCTTTTTCATGCAGTTGAGAAATGGGAGAAAGGATAAGTCTGGAAAAATAAAGCAATAGAAAATGCTTCCTTGATATAGTTTGTTTACTAGAAGTGTAGAAACATTGCACAAGTTTCTCTTGCTTATGTACAAAGAGAAGTAATACATACAAAAAAGGAGTTCAACATGACAAACTGTAATCACACAGAAGGACCTGATCTAAGTACCCTCTCTAGTTTTTCAGCCTTTGCATAGTCATTTTCTGTTAGAGGACCAGCCGGGAAAGGGGTAATCTCGACAATAAGATGTGGCGTAGGGAGCTCATCAAACAACGCTCGCACATTGTTGCAACAGACGCTTTCTCCATGTGCACTCTCCCTCCTAATCTGACAACCCTTGAAAAACAATAAATACTTCTTAGGAGATGTTGAACAAAGATACATGTCACTCATATTCAGAAATAGTCGTTATGGGAAACGCCAAACAATTTTTTTTTTGAAGGTCTCGTTACCTTATGAGAAGTGGCATCTCTGAAGTGGTCATCGTCTGATAACAAGGAAGCAATGGTTTTGAGAAGGCGTCGCCCTTCAGGTTTAGATGGTATCCTGTAATTTCGTCTAAGTGTTCCCTTAGTAGTCGGATGCCATTTGCTCACTAATTTCCTTCTGTCAGAAGCTTCCTTCTCTGGTAAACAAGAATTTCATTAAATTTTCCATTTACTAAGCGGCTGAATGGCAGAAAATGTTCAGAGAATAACTGGTCTGAAGATAAGCAGCAACTACATTTACATATATGTAAATCATATGTAACTAAGAGTGACCAAATTTATCAATAGTAAGTGGCATATGTACGACCGCTGGAGGTAGCAAGAGGCTGTGTCAAAGTAACTACTTGTACAAGTAACATCATGTACGAAGACGAGAAAACGTTTTCCATTAACATGAATATATTAAGAACATTCAAATTCTCAATGTTGTTATTCCCTTCTCATTGATCCTCATTTTGTCCACTTCCAACTGCTTTCATCCAAAAGGAGGACAAAGGAGGTGAGAATCAGTGTCCTATGGCAATGTAAGACTGCACAAAGAGCATAGCCCTTTTTTTGTGCTATAGCTGTTGATGTTTTTATCGATCATAGAAGAAAAATTATTATTCATTCCGGTTAAGCTTCCTTCCCATTAATCTGGAAGTTCTTCTCAGACACAAAACCATGAAGCCTTAACAAAGCTCTTAATGGAGTTTGGTTTGAAGACAAGTTATGCTGCGATTAGTTATGCTGGAATCGGTTATATTGGTATTATTTCTTATTGGCTATTTGGTATGTTGCACTAATCCTGGGATTATCAATTTTACTACTTTATCCTGAGATTATTGTTCCATCCTCTGGCAGGTGTAAGTTATCCCGATACTATTTTTAATCCTGGGATAACTATCCCAGAATTAGTAACCAAACAAGGGATAAGATGGTACTAGATGTTTATACCAGGATTATTTTTGCTAATCCACCATACCAAACGACCCCTAAAGGATTTAAAGTTGAGCTCGAGACGTAAAACCCCATCAAGATATAGTTTATGTCCAACTACTATGTTGGTTTTTCCTAACCTAGACTTGACTTTAGAACATTGATCAAAACAATTGGTCATGTAAGTAATACTCCTATCAATTGCCACAAGAATTAAAGAGAAGAAAAAAAAAAGGACCACTCTACTTAGCCAGTAATTTTCTAAAAGTAAGACTAGTGAACAATTGTTGATCAGCACAGTGGCAAAGCTAGAAATTTTTCCAAAGGGTGTTCAAATTTAAAAGAAGTGAAAATTTATCCAACAAAAGGTGTTGAATATGTGTTATATACCTCTAAAACGTAATATTTTATTTGTGTACACAGTACAATTTTTAGACGAGATCACCCTTATCACAATGTGGCTTCGCCACTGGATCAGCATATCAATAGATCAACTCATACAATACAAATCTTCATTCCTAAAGCACAAAAACAAACAAAAGTAGATGTACCAAAGAACACTCCACAAACCTGGTTTGCTTTGTAACTCTTCAAACCATTTGGCAAAACCCAAATCAGCATTCCCATCAGTCTCCAAATCTACAACCAAAACACATCACAAATCAAGCTCAAAGACTCAAAAATCACACTTCCCCGATAAACAAGAAAAATGCCAGTCCGATACACAAAGCTCCCGCTATGCGTGGGGTCTATTGTACGCAACCTTACCCTGCATTTTTGCAAGAGGCTGTTTCCACAACTTGAACCCGTGACCTCCTGGTCACAGCAACAACTTTACCGGTTATGCCAAGGCTCCCCTTCTTCCCCCGAAGAAGAGAACAACCCATTTCTCATTTACACACCACAAATCAAACTAAATGACTCAAAAACCATACTTCTCCATATAGACCAAACAACCCCATTTCTCATTATCACACTACAAAAAGTACTGAAATATCATACTTTCTCATATATAAAAGACAACCCCGTTTCTCATTAACACACCACAAATCAAGCTAAATACATACTCAAATATCATACTTTCCCATACTTAAAAACAACCCCATTTCTCATCATCACACTACAAATCAAGCTAAATACTCAAATATAATATTTTCCCATGTTAAAAAAAACACCACCATTTCTCACTATCACACTGTAAATCAAGCTAAATGCTCAAAAATCACACTTCCCAAGTAAACAAAACAATCTCATGTTTTATTAACACACTACAAATCAAGCTAAATATCAGATATCATGATTTTCCATATAAGAAACGACATCATTTCTCATTAACTATTTACAAATCAAGCTAAAGACTCAAAAAAAACATACTTCTACACAAAAACCAAAACAACCCCATTTCTCATTATCACACTACAAATCAAACTAAATACTCAAAAACCACACTTCCCAAGTAAACAAAGCAGTCCCGTTTCTCATTATCACACTGTAAATCAAGCTAAATATTCAAATATCATACTTCCCCATATTAAAAAAACACCATTTTCATATTGATTTGATTAGCTTATTGTTCGCGACAAATTTCGTGTAAGGAAATTGATAACTGCAATCACGAGAGAAATGTAAAGAAAAATTCTTTTTTTAATAAAACTTGTGAGTACAACCATCACACTACAAATCAAGCTAAATTCTCAAAAACCACTCTTCCCAAGTAAACAACCCCCTTTTTTTTTACACACTACAAATCAAGCTAAAGACTCAAAAACATACTTCTCCACCAGTGGCGGAGCCATAATTTTATTAAGGGGGGTCAAAATATAAAGAATCAAACTCACCAAAAAGTCACCAAAAAGTCAAGGGATGTCATTATATAATATATATACATATATTTTTTTAAAAGCAAGGTGGGGAGTTCTTGGAGGGAAGGATGCCGAGAGTATATTGGAAACAACCTCTCTACCCTAGGGTAGGGGTAAGGTCTGCCTACACACTACACTACCCTCCCATATCTCACTTGTGGGATTATACTAGGTGGTTGTTGTTAAACAGTATAATTTTTCGACGAAGAGGTATCGGTTGACACCTCTTGGGTGCATGTGGCTCCGCCACTGTTCTCCACATGAAGCAAAACAACCCCATTTCTCATTATCACACTACAAATCAAACAAAATACTCAAATATCATACTTCTCCACATAAAGCAAAACAACCCCATTTCTCATTATCAGACTACAAATCAAACTAAATACTCAAATATCATACTTCCCCCATATAAAGAAAAAAAAAACCATTTCCCATTCTTGATGCATTATACCTGAGACAAGTGGATTAGAAGGAGATCCAGCTAAGCCAGCTTTCAAGAGTGCATAAAAAACACAAACTCTACCAGCCCATATGACTGGAGCTTCAAGCAAAGTAGAATGAATGGTTGTTTTAGTTCTACCATTAACAACACTAAGTGAGCTCCTTTTGTTACCCAAATAAAACTTGTAATCAAGATTGGGTAAAAAAGATTTGGGTAACAAAGGAAAGGTGAAAAAGGTGAGATTTTTAAAGAAAAGATTGTTTCTTGAAATGGGTTGAGATGAAAATGTGAAGGAATTGGTTGTGGTTTGTAGAATCATTGCTTTTGATTGGATTTGGAAAGTGGAATAAAGTGAGAGACTAAAGATTTAGGAAGCTCTTTGAGATATTTATAGAGATACTATATAAGAAGTAAATTCAGAGTTGGAACGGTGTCGTTTGGATGATTGTTTTAGCTGAGTAGATAGGTTGATATTTTTTTTTAAGGTGTTGAATGTGGATAAACATAAGGTAATAATTTATGAATAAATCCGAAAATGAACTATATAGTGGGACCCGATCACAAGGCTTTGAATTTATTTACTCCCTCTAATGAATGACTTGACTGTTTTTATATAGATTAAAAAAATTATCTTTTAACCTTAATTAACAATAAAATTGATCATATTAATATTTACTATCTCTTCAAATAAATATTTCTTACACACATACTCCAACACCATTTACTCCAAGGGCAACATAGGAAAAAAATAATTAATTCGTTCTAAAATCTGGAAAAATATGATATTTTAGACTACTAATAAAAAACTAAAATCACTTATTGTGGACCGAAGAGAGTATATCACAAAGGAAAGTGATGTAAGGCAAAGATCTTAATTTTACGGACAAGGAAATAAAATTTAAAAGATGAGAAAACTGTCCTTGTAGTCTTATATCTTTTTCAAAAAGTTTTATATTGAAGACCAAGAAATGAGAAAATGAAAATTGAACTACTTAACTAACAACAACAACAATCCAATAAAACCCCACAAGTAAGGTCCGAAAAGGGTATGATATACGCAGCCTTATAGGAAGGCACTATTTCCGATAAAACCTCGGCTAATTAATTTACGATAATGATTTTGTTGCGCAAGTTCAAAGTTGCAGTATTTATTTGTTTTGGAGGTATTCACGTTTAACATATATATGCTCTGATCGAGAGATCTTTGGGGATGATTTTGTACTACAACCCGATAAAAAAACACTATAAGACATCCTTCGAGTAGTGTCTAATTCCACTTATTTTCTATTTTCTCTATCGATAAGATAACATAACAACAACATACACAATGTAATCCCACAAGTGGAGTCTAGCGAGAGTAGTGTCTACAGAAATTTTAATTCCGCTTTATCTGCTGCATTGAACACTAGATCACAGATAAAGCACAAGCAGTTCTGGACTACAACATTCAACAACAATCAGTTCAACTAAAACCTTTATCTCAGAGAGATGAAACATTTCAGCTCCCTTCACTTCATCAATGCAGTAAACAAAAGACAATGCCCAAAAATTAAGGTACCAAAGCCAGGCAAATGTATCTATCTATACACAAAGATGGCATAATACATCACTAGGCCCTCAAACTTGGCTTCAGCCGGCAAGTATGTCCTCCAACTTTAGGAGTGCACAAGTAGGCACCTTTAATTTGTATTAAGTTGAACACGTAAACACAAATGATATGACACAGACGCGGCACATAAATTTTGGAGGTGTCTAGATGATCATTTTAGTGTTCAACTGACAAAGCGGAGACAAGTTGAGGTGCCTACTTGTGCACACCAAAATTGGCGGGCATACTTACCAGCTAAGGCCACGTTTGAGGGCCTATTTATGTATTATGCCATTCTTTTTTGCCCTTTCTGATCCAACTAATCACATTAAGTACACCACAAATGTACTGATAATATCCTTTATTTATACAATATTTTGCTAAACTTTAAGAGCAAATGGGAATATATAAAAAGAAAAGAACAAAAATGACATGCAGAAACCTGCCATCTCACTAAGCTACATAGTAATAATCCTTCAATACCATTAAAAAAAATTCACTGCATGATAAAGCTTTACACTGTTTGTAACAAAATACAACTGAAAGAAGACCTGCTAAATCAAGGATTTAAGAGAGAAAGAGATGTGGAGAAAAATAAAAAAGAGGACTACATAAAGAGAGACTAAGAGAAGAGATGTGGGGAAGCAAAAAAAGACTATAAAGAGATATTGAGTAAAGAGATGTGGAGAAAGAAAAAATGGGTGCGCCCCGAAGGGAGGGAAAAACAAAATTGAAAGGAAAAAATAAAAGGTAGCACTTTCTTCTTTATAAGGGTATGAATTCTGCACCTAGTAGGCTTCTCGAACTACACCCTCAGAGAACGCAATAATGTACATATGTTAAGCGAGCTGCAACTGACAGAGTTTGGTCAGATTTTCACAAAACGAACATCGTTTTGTCCAAAAGCAGTTCCACAAGCAGGGCACTTGCGATGACGGATCTCTAAATTTCTCTGGATACATGGATTGCAGAAGAGATGATAACACTTTGTGATTACAACCTGCCAAATATTTGAAGAACAAAATCAGGTTCAACGCATTGCTAGCGCACACAAGAAGCCACTTCTAGATTTACAAAACCAATATGGTTTTTTGATCTTTATACATATACAAGGTAGCTCTAAGTGGTTCTACGGGTCATTTATACACCAAATATTCACAAAAGAAACCCTGCTCCCGTGGTCAACCTTTACCCGAAAACAGAGAAGGGGACTGAGTATCCTGAACTAGAATTAAAAAATATATGCTTGCAATAAAGTATTCAACCAGAAAAGACTACCCACTTCCGGAGCAAAAAGGAACACATGTACACACCTCTTTTGGCCGATCAAGACACACTCCACATTTGAGAATAGCCTTGCAATCATTGATTTCATCCTGCAGTCTTTGTACTGCAGCCTCGCCACTTGCAGAAGTCAACTCATCCACAGTTCTATTCAACTCTACTGCCTCTTCATCAAGCTTCTTTTTCTCACTCCTATAGAAAATTTTCATGAAATCTGAATAAAGAAAGAACTCATAGCAGATGCACAAACATATTATTTTTCTTCATGAGCAAGAACATTCTATAACATCAGAAATGCATGCAAATGCTAAATTCCAACACAAAGCTGAATCCATAAGACTTGAATAGACTATATTCAGGACCCAGTCCAAAAAGTCCTGCGCACAGCGCATTGACCTTTAAACCAGTAATGCATGTTTTATCCATGCTCCAATTAGCTATAATTAACCTTAACATGTACAACAGAAAGATAAAGCCAGGCAACCAGTAGACTGCTCATTAGCTCACATTCTACAGCAGACACTAGATTTGGGCAGCCCGGTGCATTAAGCTTCCGCTATGCGCGGGGCCCGGTGAAGGGCCGGACCACAAAGGTCTAATGTACGCAGCCTTACCCCGCATTTCTGCAAGAGGTTGTTTCCATGGCTCGAGCCCATGACCTCCTGGTCACATGCCAGCAACTTTACCCGTTACGCCAAGGGTCTATTGTACAACAGACATTAGATTAAAGAACATTTATCCACATAAGGCTAAGTAGTCTACATTCAACCTCAATTTTGTAAAATAGCAAACTAAACTACTAAGACTTACCGTACACATGATTTTTGTTTTTTTTTCTTTGGGTTGGGGTTTGGGTTTGGGGGGGGGGGGGGGGGGTAATAAAAAGAGTTTGCTGAAAAGAATATCACCTTTCAGTTCCCAGTTCCACCCCTATTTCGGCCAACTTTCTCTTGAGCTGTTCGTATTCCTTGTCAGCAGCGGAAGCAGCAGATTTCAGCCACTTCAATTCCTTATCAGCATCTCCCAATTCTCGCTTGGCAGTTTCCAGGGTGACTGCAAGATGTCTATCGTCTTGGATATAACTTAAAGCTTCCGTGATGTGAACTTTCATCTACAACATATTATAATGGTTGAGAAAAGAACAAACAATTCCAAATAAAACCTCTACGTGCCACAAAAGAGGCAAAAGGCTACCTGGTCTTCACTTTGAGCCATCTTCATTTTCAGAGAATCCAGTGATGTTTTAGCCTTTTGAAGTTTTGCTGTTGATACCTGCTTCCGAGAGAGAAGCAAGCTTTGTTCCTGCTTTATCTTCACGCTCTCAGAAACTAACTGCACTTGAAAGCCAGAAGTAAACATGACTACAGGCCAACTGCATCACTTTCTATGAATGAACACTGAGTGTAGAATATTCATTGCAATAAAGGAAATATAATAATAGAGACCTTTATATTATAATCATCTCTCTCTGTCAGTTGCTGGAGAAGATGTTGGTTCTGTGTCTGCATGTCTTCATAGGCTTGACCAATAGTCTAAAATGTAAATAGATCAGAAGAAAGGCTAAAGAAAGTGATGCAATAAATTGTAACAAACGCATCCAGTTGAGTACCTCAATCTCGGAAATATAAGTTTCTGATTCCCCTTCTTTTATTTTTATTGCTTCTCTTAGCTCTAAAACCCCTCTGCAAGGAAAACCTTATATGGTTACAGGATTAAAAAAAAGTGTCTCTAATAAATTGCTAAGCTTGATCAACATTGGATACGCACAAGATCATTATTAGATTTTAAATAGATGATGGACGCACACTGGATAAAGCAGACATATACATGTGGGCATATATTGGTAGCAGGATACCTACTGCTAGTACCTTTTTATTTTTTGCTGCTGCTTATTATTATTTCTAAATAGGTGTTGGCTAAAGCAGATATATACATGTCGAGGTGGACGCAAGCTGGACGGACACCACCGTCGTCAAAAAAAGATAAAAGGCATTTGATAGACTGGCCAACTATTGTTAGTGCAGTAAGGTGACACACAAGATTTTCACGTAAGTACATTTCTAGACATTCCAGAAAGACACAAATTATGATAACCAGAAAATGCATCATAAGTTTAGAAGCAAGCATCAGAGAAAGGAACCTGTCAGAAGCATCCAGTTCTGCCCTCAATTCTGCAATTTCTGCCTCAGCAGCGGAAAGCCTCTGCTGACAAGCAGCCTCAGCTTCATTAGCAGCTTTCACTCTCAATTCCAAATCATGTTCATTCAAAGCAGCTCTCAGGATTTCAGCTTGTGCGTGAGCTCTTTTCTCCGACTCTCTGATTTCCGTTATGTCTCTAGCAAAGTGGTCAAAGTCTCATTGTGAATACAGGAGACGACCAATTTAGTGAAAACATACTTTTTTGATAACTGAGAAAGTCCCCAAGCGCCTGTTGGCACACGGTTTGAAACTCGACAGACAATGAGCCCACCCCTTCTCCAACTAAATATTGCAAGTCGACAAAGTGGAACCAGTCTTTGCAACCTCCACAAATGTTATTTTTAAATATTATATCAGTTGCAATCCCCAAATATTTTGATTCTCAAATGCGCCTGTGAGATCGTTTATTGCCACGTAATCATTTTCACATCATCTCTAGTTACATATGACAACCAATAGAACACTAGGACATATATATATATAACACATACATACAACATACATACATATATATACACGTGTATATGTTGTCCGTGTGTGTGTGTGTGTGTGTGCACGCACGCAGACACCCGTATATGTTATAGACCAAAGAGTTGAAACTTCAAGTTCTCTAGAAATTTATATTACACGATTAATAAAATAGACCCAGAGATTCTTCTATTTTATTCCAGGATAAATCCCAAGAAGTGAAATTAAATTAATCTACCTGTTATCATAGATTTGCTGGCCAAGCATGTCCAAGAATATTTGACGTTCCTGTTTGTCCCTCTGCATCTTCTCAGCCTGCAAGAAGGCTCGGGTATGTAACTTGTAATGACAAGGACAGAACTTGGTAATGGACAAGGAAAGGTCTATGCTAAAGAACTTACAAGTTCCTTTAGCGTTCGGATCTCCCCAGTCTGGTGAGCACATTTATTGATCAAGTCTTTGTGCTCAATAGCCTACAGCAACAAGTTGAACCATTTCAGAATAAAAAATGGAGTTACTTGAAATAACATCTGCCTTTTTCCAAACGATGGTGTACAAGTCAACTTACACGCACCACGATTATTCCCACCAGATACCTGTTATCTCCCACCAGCACAGGTACCGGGCAACTCTGGCTAGTGCCCACAAAGGTATCAGAAATAAAAATGGAATCACTTGAAATATAATCTGTATGTTCCCTATTCTTTCAGCTCCCTTTTTCATTTTTATTTTGGGTGCTTGTGGGGAAGGGGCAAGGGAAACCAGAGACAAGTGGGGTCTATAATTCTGACCTTTCACTAGGGACACTGTGCTGATAGATCCCCCACCCCCACCCAAAAAAACCCGAAGAACCCAAAACACAAGGCAAATAATTCCACAAAGATTTAACAGCAGCATTGATGTAACACGCTCTCCAAAAGATCATCCATTAGTTATCTAAATGGACATCCCAATCACTTTTTTCCTAGTTAAGAAACTGATTTCCTATTTATTAACTGAAAAGTAATAAGATATAATCATATTATGGCACCGAGACCAAACCTTTCTTCCTATTGAAGCTTCCAATGACTGTCTTTCTTCACGTAAGGAAACAGCTTCCTTAGCTGTCTCCTTCCAACGATTCAGCTGAGCTTCCATCATTTGTATTTCTTTTGATAAAGCAGAGCCCATCACCTGAAACTCCTCTTTAATGTCTTTTCTTCCTACAAAACTCTACCTTCAAGTAAGCAGATTATTACATAAACATACCAACTAAAAAATCTGACTTTGAAAATACACCGACCTGCATCTTGGATTGCTTCTTCCATTTTGATTTCCAGCCCATTTTTTTCAATAATGCATCTGTGCATGCGATGCTCCAATTCCTCAATCCTTGACTCGGAGTTATCAACTGCTTTCCTTGCTGAATCCACAGCCTCTGCTTTCACAAGCAGTTCTTTCTCCCTCCGTACGATGAAAGACCTGTCAGCCTGAATCTAATTATAAGCAAAAACGACAACAGGTACCATCTAACCACTAAGTGAAATGAAGAGTAATGTAGCTTAACCTGAAGAGAGTCTGTCAGAGCTTTGTATCGCTCTGCCTCGGCATTCCAATGGTGACGTTGATCATGGAGTAAGGTATAAGCACGAGATGAAGACACATATCTGTCATCCTTTAGTTCATTCTGTATGATTAGAAAAATCACAATTTAGCCTCACGACATATAGATGCACTTGGCATTTTAATGTCAAATACATTTTAAATTTTGAAAAACTGAATCCAGGAGATTCTTGGTGAAAACCTGAAGATCTTGCAACTGCTTTAACAAATGTAGATTATCTTCCTGGGCATCTTGAAGCTCAGAGAGGCGGTCCTCGTTCAGTGCCTGCTATCAAAACATCATATTTAAATGTGCATACATCACGCAGGCAAGCCACAGCCCACAGGGTAAGTTACAGTGACGGTACCTTTGCCTCTTCTATAGACTCCTTCAGTTCCCGCACACCTTTTGTTCGGTCTGTAGGCTTCTCCGGTGACATACTACCATTTACCGCACTTGAAACTGTTACCTGCCCCCCAGTTGCCAAATCTTTCTGCATTTTCAGAGTAACTAACTTCCTTCTACTATCTTCAAGTTCTGACATGCTTTCCTCCAGCTCACCTTTTACCATTAGCAAAAGACACATATTCAAGGCACAGTGGCAGTTGCTCAAAAGACATTAGCCAATACAAATAGATATTCACATCCATGTCATTATGTGCAACGCCTGAAGTTAAGCGCTACATCTCCAATTTAAAATTCATATACCAAACACCAATCAATTTGATATCAAAGTTGGACGCTAACTCACAATGCTAATTAATTTTACTGATTGTACTCAATACCTTACATTAGGTACATGTATGAGCTGAAAAATAGATATGCACATCCATGCCATCATACACAATGGTTAAAGCTACACATTACATATCAATTTGAACAGCCACATACATATGCCCAAGGGGGAGTGATATCAATGTTGATCTGTAACTCATAGCACTGATTGTACTTGAGAGATTTCACAAATGTATGCGTATGAGCTAAAAGATTGTGTTCACGTGTGGAATTAAGGAATGCTGCAAATACCTTCAAGGCGCTTTAACTCAGATTGATCCACTGAATGGCTTTGATTACAAGCTTCAATTGCATCAGCATATTCTTTGTGTTTCAAATGAAGAACATCAATTACTTGACGAAGATAATTAGCCTCATCTTTCATCATATCATCGATCTTATTTAAAAGAATGATGGTATCTGAAAAATTCCAATGATGGTAAAATAATCAGACTAGACCAGATTCAAGCAGCAGATAGTAACAAAATAAATTCGGAAGAAAACTAACGCTTGCAAAGTAATCAGAGAATAAAAGGGGAGGGGGGATAGTAGGACCACATCAAGGTCTTTCCAGGTTCCCAACCTTCTGCTGATGGCTTTCCTTCCAAAACATGAGTAAGATTTTCGGTTTTAATACGCTGAGCATCAATAGCATTTTCCAACGATTTCATCAATTCAAGAGTAGAAGAATGACGCAGATCAAGAGCTTCTCTTATATTCACAACGGATCCAGCATTGTCGTTGCCTGGAATAGCATTGGTTTTCAACATCCTACACAGGAACATTTCCTCCGCAGGACAATATGGAACTGAACCTAAATGTTATAAGAAATCAACGAGTTATTCTCAGTACATTGCAAAAGAGCTTATCTTTTTCTAAAATTGAGCTCCCAGGATAATAAAGAAACCCAAATTCACTTATACTTGTAACAGCCAACCTCGAGAATAATCTAGGTGATCCAAGCTCTTCAAAGCAATTTGATCGGCCCCACTGGATGCTCCAAGGAGAATCAGATCATCATCTAGCTACATGGAATTATTTAGAAGACCATCAAACCAATGCAAATCACAAGTTAGGCTATTTAGGTCGATCACCACACCATTAGGATACCTAAAGAAGTTACCTGATTCCAGATTCGATTTAACTTAATCAAGAAGTTATCATAAGAAGCTTGTCTGTCCCTCAATTCTTTCATTTTGGCTTCAAGATCATGCAACTTATGTTTCTGTGCATCTAACTGCTGAACTAGTTTTTGATTTTGATAATGGAGAACTGCAGCATCAACCTGCCAAAAAAAGAAACCCAATCTATCACCCATCTTTATTAAATTTATACATGTTTGGGCCCCTAAGGCTTTGTTCTAGTTGTAAGAGTGCAGCGAATCATGTGTGGGTTAGGCGCACATCACGGTTCGTACCCTGGTGGACAAAAGCCTGGCATTTAAGCGGAGAAGTATAGAGGCGGGCCCATAATCTACTGAATTTCGAACTGTGCGCCATTGACCCTTGGAGATTTCTCGATTATCAGAAAAAAAATTAACATTTTTGGAACCCATGTTATACCTTCAATTCATCCACATATAACAAAGAAAATGGAATTTCTCATTAACATTCTTGCCAAATTAAATACTATTATGTAATTTTTGTGCATCAAGAGTTTTTTATTTTCTTAAGCAAAAGCAGAGGAAAACACTGTACACCAGGTTAGACGAAGATAATAAAAAAATAATATGTCATTTAACAAAGTCAAATGCAACCACGGATACAGATTACTTATCTGCAACACTTTACTCTCAAGGATATGTTACTTTACCTCTTAAATTGAGTTATCCCTACACAGATATGAGCATATATTGACCAGTAGTGATAAACGCAAATATAAGAATGTTGCTTCTCTGCATTACAGGAACACACATATATATACATATATGCACTCTTGTATTTTTTTTGCAACAGATGCGTCTAAAGGAAACAGAATTTGTGCAAGATTCTACCAATAAAGTTCTTGCTGATTTTATTTTTATTTTTAGATTTTTTTAATGGTGAGTTATGTAGACTTTTCTAGGAAGAACTTTTACAAGCTAGCCATGATAGTCCTATTACTGTCACTATCATCAGAAGATTTAGTAAGTTTTCTGCTGATAAGGAATTGAGATATGCCCCATCAAAAAATTAACTAAAGAACAAGACATTCATATTATTGACTGAAGGAAACAAAAAAGGTAATCAGATAATTAAGTGACACGGTGAGCAGGATTTTCCCCAAAAAGGCAGATATTCAAATCAAAACCACCCTGTCCGCACATTTCCCAAATTTGAAATTCAAAATAAATTTTACTATTTTAGACAGGGAAAATTTCATATCTAAATCAGCTCAACTAAATTTCAACATTCTAGATAACTCTATCAAATCAAAATTTTATTACTATAAAATGGACAGAATAAGTACTTACCTACATATGTTAACCTTAAAAAATGAATAGCACAGGAGATAACAGTTCCTTTGTCTCAAACCCCTCGAGCTACCAAAAGAACTACATGTTCTGCCATTCACTAAGACCAAGAATTTGACGGCTGATACCAGAACTTAATTCTGCCATTCACTAAGACCAAGAATCTGACCGTTGATACCAGAACTAAATTCAATTCCGCCACCTATTCTACAATCCTGTCTTCAACATTACAAAGCCAGGAACTCCCAGTTCACACGATCACACACGATCACAGGCCATCTTAAGGTCCCATCTCAACAAGATCCCCGGCTCTCCCTGCTTCCTTCTAGAGTCGACCACTTTGTTTGCCATTAAAGTTGCATTAAGATTTGTCATCGTTCCACGAGTACATTCTGAGAGGCACACACTGTCTCATCCAACGCCTTCTTTATTCTATTAGAAAGCACCTTAGAAATTATCTTGCAGATATTTCCCATTGGACTTATAGGCTTGTAGTCCTTGATGTTCATAGCTCCCTCCTTTTTTTGGTATGATGGCTACGAAAGACGCTTTTTTTTTAAATGCTAAAAGAGAAAATTTCTTACTCCGAGTACTTGCTACAACTCTCTCGCCAAACTAAATTTGATTGATCCAAACTAAAGGTAAATAAGATGTATGGTGATTTATTTTCATCCTAAATTTGGCCAAGCGAAACAAGATTGTAATTGTATACAAACTAGAAGTGAATGACGTCCTCCAATTGTTCAGAAGTTTCATTTCTCCATGCCCACACAATATTGACCAAGCTTTGTGTTCTTTTATAGGGTCAATATCTCCTTTGCTACTAAAATGATGATTAATGACGATTTCTTTCAACTATTTTGAAGGTTTTATTTTCAGACTTGTTAAGTGCCTATATATGTTTTGAGCTCTTCTAGTTGAATGGATAATATTTTGCAGAAAATGAAAACCGTGTGGAACATATTCAATGGTGGTTCACATTTTTTAGACCCGAGGCCTGAGGAGAGTACATTTGAGAGGATAAGGACAAGGACGAACATGCCAAAGAGAGGAAAAAGCAACGGAAGAAAATCAACCTCCATTTATAGCATCCATCTTTAATCGAAGCTCTTTCCATTCTCTTCTTCTAAGAGGAAGACTAGTGCAAATTTCTTTTGGCATTTTGCACCTATCGTCATATTAACTTAGCAACTAGTTAAAGAAGGCATAAGTAGTTTAAAAGTCACCCCCTTAAGGTTCACAGTAATCACATCTTATAATAAAGGCTTCCTAATAATTACGCACAAAAAAACAATAGCATCTATCTAACTAGGAAAGGGTAGTAATTCATAGCAGGTCCAGTCATATGTAGGATTCACAATCACACAAAGGCGAGTGACAAGTTATTTTGGGCAATATAAGCTCGTTATCTGACCCAACTATCACAACATAAACAAGAGCAATTGACTGGCACAGTGAAATTGGCAAAGTTTTCCACGTGAAGATTAAACAATATGCAATCCTTTATCAGTTATTGCTCTATATTCACCAAACCGCATTACCAAAGACTACTTGATTCAGTTGTATTTAATTGAGAAGAAGTTCTTACCATAAAGTTAAAATCAATTAGCGAAACAATGAATCAATGATGCATTTCACAATTTTCTAACAGAAAGTCACTTCGCGTTGCTAGTGGATTAGCAGTACATTTAAACAAAAGGTGAGGGAAATTAATAGTATTGGATAGATGTATAATTAATAGCGATCAACAAGGATGCACAACTCGGTAAATACCACAGTCGCCCAAAAAAAGAATCTTTAAGGTAGACGCTTCTGTACATCCGTAACTTGTCTCTCCAGTCAGCTTGTGTGAAGCTCACCGAATCAAAAGGGGCACCCGTAAAACACGGGTAGTGAGTAATTCCACCTACCAAGACTTGGGCAAATAGGAAGAATTACTTAATATAGCCTCTATTGGGGTTCAAACCTTTATTCCCAAACTTGTTACTTCATCTTTTGACTGTTAGGTCATCCCCTTGAGACTATAACTTCTACAACTTTAGTCCCACACAATTTAAAATGTCGAAATATATATCACTGTTTAAAAGATTTTCACTCTATCAGACAAATAAAACCGAGGGAGAGGGAGAGAGAACCTTTCATCATTCTACTTATCCCAGTTATTCCCCAAGTTATTATAAAACACAATCACTTGACGTTCAACATTTAGATTAACCAAAACCTTCAAGACATCGAACAAAAAAAAAGAAGCACATGTATAGGACTCACATAAGGCAACAACTAAGACCAACAGGAGATACGATAGTATCTGGCAATAAGAATCTCAAGAGAGAGAAAACACCCATGCAGGCACAACCTAATAAAACTCCTTTTTGATATCAAGATCAACTCTTTCCATATAAGTAACTTAAGACCAATAGCTAGGGATGTGCTTTTCTTTTTATTTTCCATTATTTTTTTAAAAATTTGGTATCAAAGTCAGTTTGCCACACCTCGACTATCTGCATGCTCCCACCAATACTTATACTAGGTACCTCTATCCACCTAGACTTAGAGGGGTGGAAAA
The DNA here is from genome assembly GCA_005239495.1 of Nicotiana undulata. Classification (NCBI taxonomy): domain Eukaryota; kingdom Viridiplantae; phylum Streptophyta; class Magnoliopsida; order Solanales; family Solanaceae; genus Nicotiana; species Nicotiana undulata. The sequence continues at coordinate 32,482 of ML263768.1, forward strand.
AGATACACTTCATTTTTCTACCTAAGTTAGGATTCGAACCTAGCTCGCCATGGTTTACACTCCACCTTCATCGACATTCACCTTTACGATATGGCCCTTGGGTGTGCTTTGCATCACTTTCCGACTACAGCAAATAATTCCCCAATGGATCATCCATACAACAACGTGATCATCCTTGAACAAGCTCTCATCAAGATCACAACTTTCTCGTTCATAAAGCCCTAACTTTAGGTTTTATAGCAAAAACACAAACGTCGATTCTCATGGCATAAAATTACCACTCTAATTCATCCATAAAACTGAAAACTAGTCAGCAACCAAGTGAGATCAACAAGCCTTTTCACAAAAAACTAAAACTAAAAATCAAACTAATAAAATAAAGAATACCAATTTATATCTCCTTATGCTAAAAAAAAAAATAGAACCACATATGAAAAGGGTTATTCTTTTTCAAACTATGGAACCCTAAAAAAATATGTCACTAAACTAACATACAATACAACCACTTCAATTACAAAAATAACCATAAAAGCATTAAGTTAAAATCAACAAAGTTTTTTATCTCCTCGTGCTAAAATAATTAGAACCACATATGTAAAGGTTATTCTTTTTTGAACTATGGAACCCTAAAAACATAGGTAACTAAGCTAAAATACAGAAAATTTTCAGTTACAGAAATAACCATAAAAACAACAATAATAAATTGTGGCTATTAAAGACTAAGGAAAAAAGCTTACAGTTTTATTATCAGAAGAAGCTTTAGAATGACGAGCCATAGTTGGAGAGGAAATTAAAACAGTGTTGAGATGAGGACGTTTCTTTTGAGGCTCGTCAGATGCAGCAGCAGAATTCTCCATTTCAATCTTTGATATTAATTCATGAACCCAACTTTAGAATCAAAATTTCCAATTCTAAAGACTTCAAATTTTCCAAATTCTTGAAATTTAAGGTGGGAACTTGTGAGGGGAAAAAAATCAAAGAAAATGATAAAAACTGATAAAACCCAGAAGGGGGAAGTGGGTGGGGATTGTTTTGGGGTGGGTGGGTTAAGGGGGTGGTGGGGCTGAAGAAGAGAATAGTTCACTAAAATGGAGGAACTGTGTGTGTGTGTGTATTTTGTGCTTTTGTGTGCACGCCCGATGTGATGAGAGAGAAAGTAATTCAGTTGGAGAAACTGAAAATTTGTAATTTTTGGGGATTTTTGGGCCTTTATATATATTTGATTCGGGCTTTTGAAAATAAAATTTTTGGGCCTTATTTATCCTTTTTTTTAAAATTTGGTTATAATCGAATTATTAAAATCTTCATATTTGAGTCATTATACGAAGAGTGTGATTTATTATGGCGTAAAATAGATTTTTTTTTCGAGTCTGCAAGCAATAAAAAATAACGGCTTTCTAGTAGTTGCGCGCTAACTAGCAGTTTAGAGGTATAGTAGGCGTGATTTGGATTGATTATATGATGTTGGTTCAAAGATAAATGAATATTGACGTAAATTAAGTATAGATTGTATACGATCAGTGAGTTCGATTTTTATTATTTAATTCATCCGTACGATCTTTTGTACTTTGTAGGATATCGCGACGGCAATAAATTAATTATAAAACGTGAAGATTAGTACCTAATTTAGCTAAAGACATTAATATCGGTTGTTTAAGATGGATATTAATTGTTTTAATTAATTGATTATGATGAGACTATGTTGAATAATTATATATGTTATGAAAACTCGGTTTAACGATGATATTTGTTATGTTGACTAACATATTAGTCAAGAAAATTAAGTTATTGTTAACTTTGTAATATCATTAAGAACAAAGGGGCCAAAAAAGAAATCATACATATTTGGTATGTGCGTGTAATAAAATTTCTTTTTTTGCACATCTTTATATAATTTTCCTTTTCTTGCCATATATTTTGCTAATCTAGAATGTACTTTAAAATAACAAAAATTGAAAAACTTTCCAAATTATTTAGATTGAGGAAAATTTTGACTGGATATTATTGCTACATAATATTAGGATAAGAAATTATTATTTTTGTGTTAGTGACATTATGAAAATCAAGGTAAGGATTTCAATTTTAGGAAAATAGTCAATTTTTACCTTTTCTCTTATTCGCGTAATTAAATTTTCACAATAAATAAGCCAAACTATTTAATTAAATTCCAACTCAACTCAATCTCATAGATATATGTTAGTTATTTTAAATTTTAATAATCATGCCTCGTAGAAAACTTGCTTAAGAAAACTATATTTGTTAGATATCAATTAATAAATTTTTTGATAATTTTATTGTAGCAATTTCTAATTATTAACATATTAGTTTCCATCTTTTACGCATCATTAGATATTAATCTTAGGCACAATTGTCATTTATACTTACCAATTCCAAATTCTTCTAATGGGCTAAGGCAAAGACATTGAGTCTGGTTTGGGCTTGAAATGTTGGGCTTAAACTACACCCAATTATTGCAAGAGCTGCCCAAAGAATGTCTATAGGCCCAGTTGGGCCCAAGAAGGTAATAAGTGTTTTGTTTTAGAGGCCCATAAAATGGTCATTCACAAATCGGGGCTTTGTAAGTATACTCATTTTTTGTCACGTTTTAACTTACCTGCTTTGTAAAAAAATTTGCAAGCGTACCCACTTTTCGCATAAACTTCAGGCATACGAGCCTGAAGTAGCAAAGGCAATGACACAAACTTCAGCATTTTAGGAGACGGGCCTGAAGTTGTTTGTAATTGCTGAACTTAGGCATTATACTAGCTGAAAAAGGTCCAAAAATAAAACCCCATCCCAATATTTAATTTGTTGAGTAAACTTAATCTTTCAGTCACTAATCACATTCTTAGCTTGCAGATTCCAATAGGATCAGAACAAACCTAAATAAATCAATAACTTGTTCTAGTTGATGAAAGTTGATTGTAAAATGACCTTAAAAATAAAATAAAATAAATAAAATAAAATAAAATAAGTTGTTATTCTATCTTATTTTCCTTTCACTATCAGTTATCCCTCATTATCTGAAAAACTTCATTTTTTGATCCCTTTACTGAGTAATTTTCTTCAAAAAATAAAGTTGAAAAATACCATATATAAGTGTCTCAATTTAATTGACTAGCAAACTTTGTCCTACTGAGTATGAATTAGTATTTTTATATATGTTAGTTTCTATATATCGTGGAGTGATGAATATGATATCTTCACTCTTAACTATAGTTTTTAGGTTCGTGCCTTGAGAACATAAATTTTCTGGAAAAAACATCGTGACGCTTTCTTTAGTAATATTATTCGCTTTAAATCTAATAGTTCATTATTAGGATCTTAAAATTGCTTCCTAAAAAACACAACATCTCATGTTTCTTTACCAATTTGGAATTTGCCTATAGATTGTTACAAATGACTAGTTCAATTCCTTAATTCCAATATTATTAAATCTAAAGTCAAAATCTGAAATTTACAATTGAAATTTTGCTCAATATTCAATCATCTTATTCTATTGGATTCTTCAAATTTTTACGTTGAACAATCCAATTATGACTATTTATTAGTAATTTAACAAATACATTCTTATATGATATGAAGAGAGAAAGCGAGAAAGCGATAGTGAAAACGAGCTCATCAATTTAGCTAAGTACTACTCTACATTATTAAAGAAACAATAATAACAAAATAGTACTTGATAGAAACTTAAAAATAGCCAGATTTACAAGCGACCATTTAAAAATATTCACAGTTTTAAAAGTAATTGATATTTAACCACTTTTCATGTAAAGATAAATTTTAACAAAAACATTGTTTAAAACTCGGAAAATACTCCAGCGTAATATACTGGAATTCCAGCATAAATATATTGAAGTTCCAGTATAATATATCAGTCCAGCATAATATGCTGAAAGTTGGCTCGGATTGTGAACATGTCATTATATTCAATTTCGAAGTGAAAAAGTCGTGGTCCCAAATATTTAAAACCATGCAAATAGTAGTACAGAAGTAAAAGTAAAATACATGTACGTGATGTCCATAATAAATAAACTGAATAAAGAGACCTTTAATTTACAAATTACAACTTTCAAATAACATTGGAGAAGAAGATTAAATACTCAAATTTTCCACCTATACTAAAATTTATCTTTCATATACAAACCACACAAATCTTGAACCAAATTCCTTCTTTTTTTTTCTTTTTTCTTTTTTAATTTCAAAGCCTACAATTATTTTATTGTGGGCTTAATTAAATTAAAATAAAAAAATAAACAAACACTCCCACCAAACCTTAATCTTATTTTTGTACACATACCTTCTTTTCTTTTTTTCAATTATCATTTCTCTCCTTTTCACCTTTCCATATCTGATGGTGATGCAAATATTTTCCCCAGTTCAAGAAACCTATTTGACTCAACATTATTTTTGCTTGTTTTCTGAGCTTCAACATCATCCAAATCATCTTCTTGTTCCTCAAATTTGCTATTCAAAGATTGATATTCAACTTTCTCTTGGAAAATCTTGATCATAATCAAGTAAAGTGTGACAGAAAATATTGTTATCCCAACTAAATACCAACTAAATTGAATATTTACTAAAGATTTTGCTCTTTCAAGATCTTCATGATTATGGCACCTAACCACTTTATGACCTTCTTCTAAACTTATAAAACAACCCTTTGGGATAAATTTAGGTGTCCAAAGCATAAATCCCATAACCATAAGCCAAATTCCTTGAAACATAATGCTATAAGATCTAATAAAACTATTCAAGAAACTTTTAGGAAAAGGAATTCCCAAAAGTGTAGTGGCTAAAGATACAAAAATGGCTATTTGTAAAAGCCAATGGTATTGTCCTTCAACACCCATATGGTCAGTAGAATGAAGATGGAAAAGTAGAAGTTGTTGACCAAAGGCAATAGCTCCAAGAAATTGTGTGAGCTCATATTTTGCAGGGGGTGAAGGTGTAATTTTGTCAAAGATTATGGTGAAAAGTGCATAAACAAAGAAAGTTAGGGAAATATTTGAATGTTCAAAATTGTGTAGATGGTTAGAAGGGATAGTTCCATCAAAATCTAGAGGTTGGTGTTTTTTAGGACCAATAAAAAGTTCCATAGATATAGAGGCTAAACAACTACCCATCATCAAAAAAAGTTCTAAGTATCTTATTTTTGGAGTTGGAAACCAAGGCAAAGATGTGTAGGATTTTGGGTACAAAATATGTAACCTAATATGGTTAAGTAAATGCCAAATACCAAGTAAAAAGAAGCCAAATCCTGGTGCTACATGCCCTACCAAAGTGCCCATTTTTTTGTTTGTTTTCTTGGTTTAGTAAAAGTTGCAAAAATAGCCCTTTTAATTCTTCTTGATTTTGGAGAGTTAAAGGTATGGTAAAGAAGGTGTGATGGAAAAGAGAGGGAAATGAAAGGGGGTTATATAAGGAGTAGGTTTGTACAAAAATTAAGAGAATTGTGAAGGTCTAGAGACTTCTATTTGGGTTTGAAAGTTGAAAATTTTGGACTTCTTTTGTGTGTGTGGGGTGGGGTGGGGTTTGGGGGGGGGGGGGGGGAGAGGTTAAGACTTAAGATGGTTTTTTTAGGTGGCTTGAGGAATAAGAGTACAATTAAAATTTGGCATTAAGAAGAGTTGACCAAAGATTTTTCAGGTTTTTAGCTTCTTCTTTTTTTTGTTGGTTTTTTACCCGGTATCCGGTACTTACATAGGAGTCCGATTATATTTGAATTTGCGCCGCGTAGGACTCCATTCGGGGAGAAGCGTTCCCTACCAAAGTGTCCGGTACCTCATGTTTTTTATACCCATGACTCGAATTCGAAACACGTGATTAAGGTGTCCGTTACCTCATGTTTTTAGCAGTTGGCCATGAGGCTGAGGTGGCTATTTTGTTTTCTAGAAGGGCTAGTTTTCTAATGTTCCAGTAATTTAAAAAATACTCTCTTTTATCATGTTTAATTTCTTCTTCCATATTCATCCAAGTGCTAGAATATTTCTTTCTGTCACTGTCAGAGATTTATTTTGTGTTTCTATAGTATTTAGTTTTGTTATAAAGATTGGAGCAGTAATTATTTATGGAAGAAATTATTTTAAAGTTTATCTAAGCATTTATGAAAATATTAAATGTATGTTATCATCACTCCATGGTTGTGATTATAACCAGATTGTTCAGAGACTCATGTGTTTGGTTTTGAGGAAGTATTTTTATTCTATTTGATTATTTGCATAAAGTAACATTTAAAAATATAATAAAACACTTATATTATAGTATATTCTTCTAAGTATTATTTTAACTATCTTTGCTTTCCCCTTCACAATATTCTCTCTCTTTATATATATTAGTTATAATCTGAAAGGATAGTGATGTGACATGTCGAACTCTATTATGGATTTTTGATCATATTCTCCATATAAAGGGCGCTCTTATCTAATTTCTTTGGAATCGAGCTCTGATTATAAAAGAAGGAACTAAGAAAAAGGTGCAAGTGGTGGATTAAATACAAGACATAATATTTTATTGTGTATGTGAATAAGTAAAACCTAATAACTATTGTCATGAAATTATTCCACGGTCTATAGAAGCATTTATGGAATACATAAGATAATTTTGTATATGCGTGTTTAAAACATGACAATATTATAAAGATCTAGGCCAATTTAGATGGATTGGGTTACAATCCATTATTTAGCTCATCGTGTATGTAATCATCTTTCCATGATTGTGATTCATATCCCAATGTTCAGGATTCATGTGTTTGATTTTGGGGAAGTATTTTTTATTTTATATGAATAAAGTAAGGTTTAAGCACATAACAAAATACTTAAAATACACTGTATTCTTGTATGGGTGATTTTAACTATCTTCGCTTTTCTCCCCTTCAATAATATATATTTAGTTGAAATTTGTACTTGCATTAATTGATTATAGCCTAAAAGGATAACGATTTGCTCAAGTGACAGATTAAATAAAAGGTAAGATTAGTATTTATTGTGTGTATGCAGGGGCGACGCTATATATATTTAGTTAAGGGTGGCCAGCTGACCACCCTTCGTCGAATAATTATACTATATATAAAGATAAAATAATAAAATTTGAAGGTATATAACATATATTAAACACCTTTGTCGGAATTTATTTTTACTTCTTTCATACTTGAATATTCTTAAATAAATTTCTGACTTTGTTACTGTATAAATAACGCTCAGGAGCTATTGGACTGAAATTGTCCCAAAGTCTATATAAGCATTTATGAAAACATTGAATACACGTTTTGATCTTTCCATGATTGTGATCATAACCAAATTGTTCAGAATTCATGTGTTTGGTTTTGGGGAAGTATTTTGATTCTCTCTCTATATATATATTAGAATTTATACTTACTTTAATTGGTTATAACATAAAATGATAGTAACGTGATACAAGTGATGAATTAAATAAAGCAATTACTTGGATTTGAACTCATAACATTCTGTTCAAATTATGGTCTATTAATCACTAGAGTATGGTCTATTAATTTGAACGAAAATATTATTTAAAATCTAGAAAATATTCCAGTATGTTATACTGGAGTTCCAACATAAGTATACTGGAACTCCAACATATTATATTGGAGTTCCAGCATAAGTATATTGGAACTCCGGCATATATAATATAATGGAGTTCCAGTAGGGATGGCAATGGGACGGGGCGGGGCGGGTGTGGTAAAACCCACAAAAATGTCAATCCGCCCCGCCCCGCCACGCATAGTTATTTTTTTAATTTTTAACCCGTCCCGCCGCGCCCCGCTTGGACCCGCCCTGCCCCGCTTAATTTTTTTCTTCTTCTTTTTTCTCTAATTTCGTGTTTTATTTCTATTTTCAATCATTGGTTTTCTAAAAACATGTTCATTACACTGGCATTCCTTGTAATGCGCCATAACAGAGAATATCTTTACCTTTGTAATAATGTATATGATCTTTCAAAATAAATGGGTTACTATCATTTCCTATTACTAATACGATATATTGACTTTTGTAATTTTATTTTTGTGAGACTTATGCAAATTGGTTAATTATAAATCAAAATTGTATTCGTGCTAGTGAAGAAAAATATGAAATTGCAGTTGAAATGATTGCTTTGTTTCAAAAAAGATAAAATTCAAAGTTGCCCCGCATTAAACCCACAACCCGCCCCGCCCCGCTTTAAAAATTTTAAAAATTATTTTAACCCGCCCCGCCCCATTGCCATCCCTAAGTTCCAGCATAAGTATACTAGAACTCCAACATAATATACTGGAGTTCCAGCAAAGTATACTGGTCCAGTATAATATGCTGGACGTTCATACACAGATGCTCGAATCTCTAGTATATTATGCTGGAACTTTCCGTGTGTTGGCGTTATTATGCTGGAAGTTCATACATATGTGCACCGAACTTCAGTATATTATGTTGGACCGGTCTCTGATGTTTTTCAATGACTTAATAAACATTGACTATTTTTAAATAACCAGTCCGAAAACTGGCTAATTCGTGCTATTTTTACCAAATTTTCATCTCCTACTAATTTGAACTTCAGTAATAATATTACATGTTACGTAGCATAAATTTCTCGTACGGCCGTACGTTTTTTTGAAACAACAGCTTATGTCACGACCCACCTATGCTAATTTGATTTTTAGCTCTTTGTCATTCTCTAATGGTGTAATTAAAAGAGTTTAATTTTTGGATGAACTTATAATGTCAAGCTCTCAACATAGGGTATTTCTATTTTTCATCTTAGAAGTTATATATATAACTCGTTCTCTTCAAAAATATTATTGAGTATACGAGTAATACATTTTTTAAAAATTTAACACGAGTCTGATAATATTTTTGAAGATCGAAAAGTAAAGGTTATATGTGATCACCGGCTTGTTGACCTCAAGATTTTTTCTAAAATAAGAACATCGGACTCTTTGATGTACCTTTTTTCTTAATGAAAATACTTAATTAAGCAAAATAATTAAGGTGCCGATAAACTGCTCCGATAATTGCTATTATTAACAAAAGAAATAAAAAACACGGGTGACATAGAATAATTTGTAAAGGAATGACAAATCACAAAAACATTGCCATTCAAAAACAATCTAAAAAAGTATTATCCTAGAAAGTTTGACTAGTAATAACAGCTGACCTTAACATAAGAAAAAATTGACATTTTTACGTTGATTTTCTATGCTATTTCCTAATATATAAAGACAGAAATACTTTAAATTGACCTTTTTTTTTCACTTCAAAAAATTATCAAAAAGGTTTTTCAAAAAATGCTGAAATAACCCCGTAGTTTCTCTTTTTTGACTTTTACCATGAAATCATGGAGGAATATTTTGAAATTTTGACTAAGAAATTATGAGGGGCAAATTGGTCAAAAAGTCTTATTTCAGTTCAGCGCACGTTTGGACAGCTCGGTTCCGCCGGCGACGGCGCTATTACTTTGAACATTATCTCTAATTTAAACTTTCTAAAATGACTAATTAATAAATTTATTTTGTCAAAAATAAATTGGCAGAATGTTCTTAATTAATTCTTATCCTTTTTATACCTTTTGGCCTTTTCTTTGAAAAAGAATATATATCCTTTTTTTTTTAGTTTCCAACCTGGTGCCTGGTGTCCGGTATCCACATTGAGACCCAGCTAAATTCGGATTCACCGGGAAGTCCCATATTGAGGGGTAAAATGTTCCTTAACTAACAAATGCGATTCCATACTCAGTAACCGAACCCGAAACCTTTGATTAAGGATAAAGGAATACTTATCACTTCACTACAACCCTTGTTGTTATACATCCTCACTTTCTTGTAGAACTTAGCTTATCCCTCAATATACAAATCCATACTTCTCTGCCCTTATTCGGTGTTTATATCAACACAATAAATACATGATAATTATTTTACAAATATTCTTTTATCACTAAACAAAATATAATTAATTAATATTTTCTCCGGTTCACAATAAGTGACTAGTTTATTTTTTTATTTAGTTAAAATAAGTGTCCATTTATATAATCAAGAAAGAATTGAATTTGTTATTACAAAATAATTCTTATATACATATCCCTAAAAAAAATTCTTACTCTTCACATTAAATAGTTAATTAGAGATAATTTAGTCATAATATATATTTTTATATAAAATTTAGTATTTTTTTAATGAGCGTACTAAAAGTAAACTGGTCACTTATTATGAACCGGAGGAAGTACACATTTACCTTAAGTTATATTGTAACCATAATATCTAATACTTATGGTTTAACGTAAACAACGATTGCAGTAAGTTTTTCCACTCCACTATTATTAATTCTAGGGGCCAACGTTTTTTTGTACTTTTCCTTAATCGTTATAAATATTTAATTATAGTTTACCCTCTGTAATTTTTTTCAACTTTTTATTTACTCTTCTTGTACCAAATCGGCAAATCTCAACTTATCTGCTATCCAGATAATGATCTTATTTATTTAATTTAAAAACTAGTTTCCTTCATCACTTGGCTTTTCCACGTTATTCTTTACTTGCACGTTTCCTTCACATTCTCTTCACTAATTTAATTAGAAATATTTTTTAAAGAATATGTAAAATATAAAAAGTAAGTAATAAATTAATGGTAGAGTCCAATTGCAACCAGTATGTGCCCACGGGTTGGTACGACTTGTTTCGTGGTGTACACATTAGATACATGTACTAGTGTTATTAATCATGGGTAAAAATTGCACGTGACATCTTATTTGGTCGTTTCGCCCTCATTTAATTTATATTCATATTTTTACAACTTCAGGTGCCCCTTCTTCCTGCTATATGTGCGCTCCTTTCTTCTTCCTTTCTTTTCTACTCTTCTTTTTTGTAATTTGTAGTATATTTTATTATTGATTTGCTCATAGTGACTGCCATTTTGTTGAAACAACGTTTTAGAACTTTTCTTCATCTATTTATAATTCATTGTCTATATTTATTATATTTGCAATGAATTCAACTAGTGTGACTGTAGGACAAAAACTTCAGCTTATTTAGTGCTGAAGTTTTTACAAATGAACTAAATAACTTCAAGCAATTTCTGCTGAAATTTTTGAAAAAGCTTTATGACAAAACTAATGAATCCGGGACAAAACTTCAGCTTATTTAGTGCTGAAGTTTTTACAAATGAACTAAATAACTTCAAGCAATTTCTGCTGAAATTTTTGAAAAAGCTTTACGACAAAACTATTGCATCCAAGACAAAACTTCAGCTAAACCATGCTTAAGTACAGCAAATAGAGAACAAAACTTCAGCTAGTAGAATGCTTAAGTTCAACAATTACAAACAACTTCAGGCTCGTCCACTAAAATGCTGAAGTTTGCGTGATTGCCTTTGCTACTTCAGGCCAGTATGCCTAAAGTTTACGCGAAACATGGGTACGCTTGCAATTTTTTTTACAAAGCGAATATAAATTAAAACGTGACTCAAAAAATGAATATAGATACAAATCCCCCGCATTATGGTTAGAGACGAATCCACAATTATAAAATCGGATTCATCTAAAATCAGTACTTTCGACGACCCAAATTATAAAAGGATAAGGCATACAACAAAAGGAAGTCATTTTTTGGTCCAGCCGTCCACATATGAAATTATGAAACCAATAATTTTAGACCACTAACAACTATGGTGAATCTACCCATCTCGAGTTCGAGTTCTTAAATAATATTTTATCCGGTTCATAATAAATGATTAATTTACTTTTTTATTTTGGTCTAAAATAAGTGTTTATTTAGAAAGATTTTAATTTATTTTTACAGAATAACCCTTATGTATATATTCCTAAAAAAAAATCTTACTCGTCACATTAAATATTTAATTAAGGATAGTTTAGTCATATCAGATATTTTTGTATAGAATTTAATATTTTCTTAATGGACGTGCTAAAAGCAAATTGGTCACTTATTGTGGACCGGGGAGTATCTAGGGAAGGCTTTCCCCTTTAATGAGCCTTAAAAATATATATTTCTTCTGGTAAATTAGTTCGTCCAAAGTTTATTTATTGATGAATATGAATATATATATATTTGTGTTGCTGGGGTAGGTTTAGATCATGGGAAACGAGCAGTTAGCATATACTTTATGGAGATTGTGTTGTCATTTATGTAACATTAATTTGATAACGTGGTGTTTAATTTATTATATAATTTTCCTTTTCAGTCATCCTTTGAAGAAACGCGATAACGTTATTCACGAGTTTAGCTGAAATTGCATTATTAATTAATTAAAGAAGAACATATTCCCCTTTACAACATTAAGCTTAACTCTTGGAGGTGTAATACTGATCTGTCAAATCAATAATAGAATAAATAAAAACATTTGCAAAAAATATAGACATTCTTTTTGTGGTTTCTTGTACTTAATTAGCATTTAAGGGAGATTATTAAAACATTTTAAGAACTTATATTTGATATTTGAGTATTAATATAGCATCGCATTATTCTTGAATAACATTTTGATGCTAACCTCAAGTCTATGCATGGTGGAGTTAAGGTATTATTATTCTATAATTGCAATAGTAATTTTTATAATAATTAAAATGTCATTTCTGTGGTAACATATAATAATACAATTATCAATTGATGATGATACATGTGACGTCCACGACGAAGGGCGGGCCACCAGGCCGATAAGGGCAGATCAAGCAGGAACGATAGACTTCTAGGTTGACAAGATTCTGAAGAAAGAGTGCACATGTCATCTTGTGCGAATCTCACATTGAGAGAGTAAAGTGAAGAGCTTTACAAAGACACAAGACAAGTTCAAATAGTACGTATAATTTCGAAATATAATAATATAGCACAAGGACAAAAATGATCTATTGTGCCAAATTGGACAATACGTGTCATCGACTTCATTCGTAAGTCGTGACAATGCAATCACTCATGATAGAGAGAAATTATATGATCATAACACAGTTAATTATAATACAATTACCCTAAAAATAAGTTCCCAACTTCAAACCTTATGTTCAGCGTTTTTGTTATTTATTAATAAAAATTGATACCTTGAGAGCCAAGTTTGGTACCAGTTGCTTTATTTTAAATAATAATAATAAAAAAGATACTGGATAAGCATCTCTTATATATTAGTTGGAAGAATGGTTATCAAACAATTGACATAATAGAGTAGATATAATAGTTAAAGAACATAAATCTTTTATTTTGCTCTAAGAATATACATTTTCACATTATATATGATACACGTCCATATCCACATTATGTAATCATAGAATTCTAATCGACTGGATTATGTTATCAAGAATCTCAAACAAAACACCAAAGATTTCGGTGCAGTGGATGGAGCTCCTCCTCCCTTGACCAGAGGTCTCGAGTTCGAGCCCTGAGTATGGAGAAAACCTTGGTAGGGAGCGCTACCCCAGAATGGGGCTCTACCCGGCGCCAATTCAGATATAGTCGGGTTCCAATGCGAATACCGAACACCGGGTGGGAAACCAAAAAAATAATCTCAAACAAAAGATATACCCCCTCCCCCCCCCCCCC
>ML263768.1:46170-79637 GCA_005239495.1 Nicotiana undulata
AAAAAAAAAAAATTTCCCCCCCCCCCCCCCCCCCCAAAAAAAAAGTATTGATCTTACATAACTTTAAAATGCAAACAAATACACATAACCAGTTTCAAACCAATTTGGAATTGAAGTACTATAGTTGCTGGGATGTATTTAAGACAAAGATCAACATAGGGTCCTAGAGTAGAAAGTATTTAATATTTTAAAGTAAAAACCAAAACTCAACATTTTCCAACCTAAACCAGCTTAGGACACATCTAATAAGTGCTTTAGAGGTTTCCGACTTAAACTTGCCGCTGTAATGGATGAGAGCCCTTTATTTTTAAACATAGGTATCGAATTTGAGTCCTCAAAGAAATAGAAAAACTCTTGGTAAAGAGTGTTTCATCCTTTAGTGAGCCCGAATGAATCCAGAATAATTATTTGTGTTAGTGTGTTTTAGAACGAACATTTGAACGAAAAAATATTAGTGCATATAGAATAGGTAGAATTCGTTTAGTCTTACACTTTGTATTCTAAAGAGTCCTTGGTACATATCCTTGTACTCTAGGTAGAGTCCTTGTTGACTTGATACATTGTACTTTGTATAACATTATATATAATAGATAAAGCTCTCATGATAGAGAGTATCTTGAGCAGAATACTATTCTTCACATGGTATTAGAGCAGTTCTAACATCTTACGGTCTTCACCTGTCTCACCAAAAGTACATTTCTGATTTGTTACTTAAATTTCATATGCACACATGCAAACTAGTTCGTACTCCCCTTGCTTCTCGCACTTCTATTTTTCTGATGGACTGTGAGTTACTTTCATATCCTAGTGAATATAGGTGTTTGGTTGGTGCTATTCAATATTTGACTATGACTCGTCCGGATATTGCCTATGCGGTAAATGTTGTATCTCAATTTATGGATGCTCCCCGTACCACTCACGTGCATTGTGTCGAGCAAATTTTCATGTACTTGCAAAGTACTCTGACTTATGGACTAACTTTGCGTGCCCTATCTCCGACGTCCATGTTTATTGCCTACTCGAATGCTGATTGGGTTGTTTGCCCTGATAGTCGCTGTTCTACTACAGATTTTGTTGTGTTCCTAGGATCTTATCATATCTCTTGGCGTGCAAAGAAGTAACCCACCGTTTCAAAATCGTCTACAGAGGCTGAGTACCGGGCTATTGTATACATTGTTGATAGTAGCCTATATTATGTAATTTAGATGCTATTTACACTCTAGTTTAACATCACTTTATTGATGTTTGAATGTTAAAAGATAACAAAATGCTCTAATTGAGAAATTTATGTTGTGCAGGAGCCACTCCGAGCTAGAAGGGAGATAAAGAGCGTTTCGGAGTCAATTATGAACATACAAGGCCAATCAAAGGATAGCCCGGATGAAAAAGAGCGAGAAAAGCAAGAAAGAATGTAAAATGCAGGTTCGCGATCGCGGACCTGAGTGCGTAGCTGCTCGCGGAAGGAAGACAGTGCATGGGTGAAAGTCCGCGACCGGATCCGCGGTTGAATTTGCGGCCGCGGACGGGCTGTTAAACGCGATAGAGTGCAGGGGCTTTGTCTAATTTACTGGGCGATTAACCTAAACCTATACGAGCCAAACTCGCCCAGAAGTCAGATTAGGCTTGTTTTAGACATAATTGGAGGCAAGAACAAGGGAGAGAAGATCAAGCAATTCTTTAGAGTTTCTATCTTCTTCTTTCTACTTATCATTGTGAATCCTAAATCATATTATTGTTATGTTTTGCATTAGTATGAGTAGATAAACTTCTAATCTAGGGCTTGATGGAACCTATTGAATGATGAATTTCTTGTTATGTTAATATAGATTTGCCAAAGTTTTATCTCTATTTGGTCAACTACATGCTTGTTGTTGTTGATTGAAGCGCCCTTAATTAGATATACCTATTTAGTGTGCATTACTCAGGAGAGAGTGCATATTTAGGTCTTTGTTGAACAACATCACTCCTGACGTATATGAGGGATCAATACGAAGGGCTTAAAGGTGGGATTAGGGATAACGAAACCTTGGGTGCGGTTTAAGTGAGCTGTAATTAAAGCTAGCTAGCGTAATTCGGGAAAATATGTCTAGTATATTGTTGTAATTACTCGGGAGAGAGTTATGGCAGTCATAGTACTCATGATCGATAGAGAGGACTTAGGCAAATTTATAACAAACATATCATTCCACTTATTGTTTACAACCCGTTCTTAGTTAGTTCTTATTTACTGCATTTTCATTAAGTAATAGTTAGTTAGAAAACAACCAATTTGTTATCTAAATATCTTGGGAAGTTGATTACGTGGAATTGTGTGGGTCTGATAGTTGTAATTGATAGGTTAATTCCCTGTGGGATTCGACTCTGGACTTGATAACCGTAATATATTTACAGCGACCGCTTTGTCCTTTTTATAAGGCATAGTTGGGTGTGATCAAATTTTTGCGCCGTTGCCGGGGAATTAACGGTGTTATTAACTACAATTAAAAGAACTGCAAAAATTCTTAGTGTAGTCATTTTTCTTCACTTTCAACTGAATACATTGAATTTCTAACGTTTGTAATCTTGGGTGTTACAGGTGCATGCCTAGAAACTCCTTAAGAACCGGTGAAGTGTTCGAAGCATTATCAGATCGTGAGAAAGTTTTCAAGGCATTGAATCGTGCTAACAAGAAAAGCAAACAACAACAAAACTTGACTGAACAACTTGAACAAGACATGGCAGACCAAGTAAACAACAGGGACAACGAGGATAACGTGAATGACCCAAATGAGAAGGTGGTGGTGCCTCTTGTTCCAGAGGCTTCTTTTTATGACTGGGCACAACCCCCAGCAGACAATTTAGCCACCATAATTGTAGTCCCGCATATACAAGCTGATTCGTTCCAAATTACAAACAACATGCTGCATTTGTTGCAAAACAAGGGAATATTCTCAGGGTCATACATCGAAGATCCTCAACAACATCTAAAGAATTTCCTGTCAATCTGTGCCACACAATGACAACACAATGTGACACCGGAAGCAATAAGGCTATTGTTGTTTCCATTCTCTGTGACGGGAGCAACTCAGACTTGGCTTAATTCACTCCCCATAAATTCCATCACTACTTGGGAGGAATTAGTCAAGAAAATAGTGAACAAATTTCACCCACCCAACAAGACTTCTCAGCAAATTGATGAGATCTTGAGCTTCAGACAGAAACCAACAGAAACATTGCAAGAGACTTGGGAAAGGTCAAAGGGCTGCTGGTTTTATGTTCACATCATGGGATTCTGGAGCAGATGTTGGGGCAGAGGTTCTACATGGGTCTGGAAGATAGCTTGAAAGCTAATGTTGATGCTTTAGCAGGTGGAGCATTCTTGAGTAAAACATTCAGGGAGAACAAAATCTTACTTGACAAGATGGCACAAAACTCGGGATGGACGACTAGGAACGGTCCAATCACTCATGTGGTTCACTCAGTGGCCTTAGACCTAGCTAACTCCCTAGCTAAAAATATGGCCACTCTAATGACACAAATGAGCATCCTCACCAAAAAGGTTGATGAGTCAGGCCAGAAACAACAGGTACACATTGTTGATGCAACTAATGGGGGTTTATGTACATCTTGCAATATGGTTGCTCGTGGAGTGCGGATGGTGATCACCAGCAATATTAGGAAAATATGAATTATGTGTCCAACTATGGGGGACAGAGACCAGGTGGTCAGAATTGGGGTCAGCAGAATCAACAATACAAGCCATCCCCGCAGCAGCACAACAATAGCAACAATCTTGGGGCCATGCGACCTCAAGGTCAAGTGGCGCCTTACCAAAGGCAAGAGGGCTACAACCATCAGAATCAACAGCAGGCTTATCATCCACCTCAACAACAACACATTGGGAGACACGAAGATGGGTTTGCTAGACTCGAGGGAATGATGCAATAATTGATTGGGTCCACTGGGAAAGTAACCGAGAGAGTAGACTCACACGAGTCAGCTATAAAGAATATTGAGATTCCATTGGTTCAGATCTTGATGGCTCTGAATAATCATCCTTAGGAGACGTTACCTGCAGACACACAGATAAATCCAACGGAGCAGGGTCCGAAGTAGCTAATGGCAGTGAGTCTACGAAATGATAGAGACCTAGACTTGGAGCAAGAGATTGCTCGCGAAAGAAGACCTACTGAGACACTTGTTCCAGTGCCTATTGAGGTAGAAGATTCAACAAGTTGATTGAGGTGACAGTACAACATGCTCAAGAAGATGCCAACAAATAAAAAGAGGCTATGAAAGAGGTTGAGACAGCACATGAACCGATAGTGGAGGTAGTGCCTGAACAAGAGAAAAATCAAATCACAGGGAAGAAATGACCTCCAGCACCATTCCCATAGATATTGACCAAGTATTAGAAAGATGAGCAATGCAAGAAATTCTTGGAGATGTTGAAGCAAATTCAGGTAAACATTCCATTGATTGATGCTTTAAAGGAGATGCCCGGTTATGCAAAAATGATGAAGGACTTGATGTACCGCAAGTTCGACTTCCAAGACTTGGCCATAGTCACACTAACTCACACTTGCAGTGCCGTTGTGACGAGACCCATTGCTGAGAAGCTGTTTGTCCCAGGGAGTTTCACAATTCCCTACACTATATGTAACTTTGCATTTGCTAAGGAACTGTGTGATTTGGGGGCAAGCATAAATTTTATGACCCTATCTATCCATAAAAGGCTCGGGATTGGAAGATCTAGACCCACGTCCATGTTATTGCAGTTGGATGACAGGACAATAAAGAGGCCCTCCGGTATTCTTGATGATGTGTTGGTGCAGGTTGGGAAGTTTGTGTTCCCAACAGATTTTGCCATTCTGGATTGTCGGGTTGATGAGGAAATTTCCATAATTTTGGGAATACCATTCTTGGCCACTGGGAGAGCTCTAATCGACTGTGAAACTGGAGATCTCAATATGCGATTAAATAGTGAAGAGATAACATTCAACGTGCAGAAACCTATGAGGCGACCAAGTGAATACGCCAATTGCTCTCTAATAGATGATGTGGATGTAATTTTGGAAGAGGATGATGAGACATTGAACATTCAAGATCCTTTAGCAGCTTGTCTCATGAACCTAGATGAAGCTAATGGAGAAGAATTGGCAGAGTGGGTACTTGCTCTTGAAGGAAAGGATTTTTGGAAGAGGGAGCTCGAATTTGAGCCCTTGCACTTAGAGGAAAGAAAAACTCCTCAGGCTAAGCCATCCATAGAAGACCCCCCCCCCCCCCAAATTGGAGCTGAAGCCACTGCCCGCCCATCTCAGGTATGAATTCTTAGGACCAAACTCAACTTTACCTGTTATTATCTCATCTAGTTTGTTAGATATGCAGGCAAAACAACTTTTGCAGGTACTGACGGAGTGCAAGAGTACAATTGGGTGGACCATTACAGACATCAAGGGGATCAGCCCGACCTTCTGTATGCATAAGTTTCTACTGGAAGACGGGCACAAACCTTCCAGATAATACAAAAGAAGGTTGAACCCCAACATGAAGGAAGTGGTAAAGAAGGAAGTTATTAAGTGGTTAGATGCGGGAATCATATTCTCCATCTCTGACAGTAGCTGGGTTAGCCCAATTCAGTGTGTACCAAAGAAGGGTGGAATGACGATGGTGAAAAATGAGAATAATGAATTGATATCTACATGAACCGTCACAGGTTGGCGAATCTGTATGGATTATAGGAAATCGAACTTGGCTACCCAGAAAGACCACTTCCCACTTCCATTCATTGATCAGATGTTAGACATACTGGAAGGGAGGTCCCATTTTTGTTTGCTGGATGGATACTAAGGGTACAATCAGATCTCTATTGCACCAGAGGAAAGAGAAAAGACCTCGTTCACCTGCCCTTATGGGATTTATGCTTTTCGGAGAATGTCGTTTGGCCTGTGCAACGCACCTGCCACATTCCAAAGGTGCATGATGGCTATCTTCATAGACATGGTAGAGGAAATAATGGAGGTGTTCATGGATGATTTCTCAGTGGTTGAGGGAATTCATTCGATGATTGCCTTAAGAACTTGATAAGAGTATTGAAGAGGTGTATAGAGACTAATCTGGTTCTAAACTGGAAGAAGTGCCATTTCATGGTACATGAAGGTATAACCTGGGACACTTGGTGTCAAGTAAGGTCATTGAGGTGGATAACGCAAAGGTTGACGTGATAGCAAAGCTTCCACCACCCACTTCCGTCAAAGCAATCAGAATTTTCCTTGGGCATGCCGGTTTTTATAAGAGATTTATAAAAGACGTTTCCAAAATTGCTAACCCTTTGTGTAAATTGCTTGAAAAAGATCACCCTTTTATGTTTTCTAATCATTGCAAGGTAGCATTTGAGGAATTGAAGAAGAGACTAGTCACAACACCTATTATTGTTACCCCTAACTGGGAGAAACCGTTTGAGCTAATGTGTGATGCAAGTGACTATGCTGTGGGAGCAGTGCTTGGGCAGCGGAAAGATAAAATCATGCACCCAATATACTACGCAAGTAGAACGTTGAGTGGAGCCCAGTTGAACTACGTTGTGACTGAGAAGGAGATGCTAGTAGTAGTGTTCGCGTTTGACAAGTTCAGATCGTACCTGATAGTATCAAAGGAAATTGTTTATACTGATCATGCTCCTCTCAGGTACCTAATCGAGAAGAAAGAGTTAAAACTGCGCCTGATTTGTTGGGTGCTACTGCTACAAGAGTTTGACTTGGAAATTCGTGACCGAAAGGTAACGTAAAACCAAGTAGCTGACCATTTGTCGAGACTGGAAGAAGTTGAAAAAGCGGTTGAGGTAGAATAGATTCTGGAAACCTTTCCAGATGAGCACCTGCTAGCCACAAGTCTTGAGGAAGCGCCATGGTATGCAGAAATTGCAAACTATCTGGCGAGCGGTATAATTCCTTATGACCTTTCTGTTGTGCAAAAGAAAAAGTTCTTCCATGATTACCGCATGTATTATTGGGATGAACCTTATCTGTTTAGGATTTGTGTTGACAACATGATCCGGAGATGTATCACCGAGATAGACCAGTCTTCTATTTTGCAGGCAAGTCACGCATCAACATATGGTGGATATTTCGGAGGAGTCAGGACAACCACGAAAGTTCTGGAAGCAGGCTTCTACTGGCCAATAGTGTTCAAAGATGCACATTTATGGGTAAAGGGCTGTGATGAATGCCAGTGAACCGGGAATATTTCTCGTTGACATGAGATGCCCATGATTCCAATTCAGGAGGTCGAAGTGTTTGATGTATGGGGAATCGACTTCATGGGGCCCTTCGTCAGTTCATATGGCAACAAGTACATGTCATTGTGGACTACGTGTCCAAATGGGTGGAAGCTGCAACACTCCCCACCAATGATGCAAATGTGGTGATTGGGTTTTTGAAGAAGAACATATTCACCCGTTTTGGCACCCCAATGACCATAATCAGTGACGGAGGCACTCATATCTGTAATCGAGCCTTCGAGAAGTTGCTAGAGAATTATGATGTACGCCACAAGGTGGCCACTCCATATTATCCGCAGACAAGTGGTCAAGTAGAGGTGTCAAATAGAGAAATAAAGAGTGTGTTAACTAGGACCGTGAATGCCACAAGAACAGACTGGGCGAGAAAGTTAGATGATGCACTCTGGGCTTATAGAACTACCTTCAAAACACCAATTAGCATGTCTCCATACAAGTTGGTGTTTGGGAAGGCACGTCACTTGCCTGTGGAGTTAGAGCATAGAGCTTGGTGGGCGCTGAAACAGTTGAATCTCGACATGGATGCTGCGGGAACAAGTAGAGTCACAGAGTTGCATGAACTTGATGAGTTCCACTATCTTGCTTTTGAGAGAACAAGATTGTACAAAGAGAGAATGAAGATGTTACATGATAAGAATATTATTGAGTGGAATTATAAACCCGTAGATACGGTATTTCTTTCCAACTCAAGACTAAGGCTATTTCCAGTTAAAATAAAGCCACGATGGTTAGGGCCATTTCGTGTGGTTGAAGTACACCCCACAGGTGCTGTAGAGATTGCTGCAGAGAATGACTCTCGCGCGTTTAGAGTCAATGGGCATAGATTGAAACATTATGTGGGCTTGGATGAAGCAAACGAAGTGTCAGTGACCAATTTGACCGAGCCGCAGAGGTCGAGCGAACCTTGAATGCATCTGCGTCGTGCCGCAACGTTAAATGAGGCGTTGCATGGGAGGCAACCCATTAATTTGTTGTAAATATCGTGTCGCGACGTTAACTCAGGCGCTTCTTGGGAGGCAACCCATGATTTTCTTCTTTTCTTGTTGTATTTGATGTGAACGATACTAACCAAACTACTAGTGTGCAGGGAAAGACTTATGCACATCGGAAGGAGTCGGGGTCAAAAGTTAACCCCGGAAGAGGTAAAATAGAAAAAAAGGGATTTTTTTTTTGGAATGGTGATCCGTGGCCGCGCACTGGACCGACTGATCTGAACGCGGAGATTGGGCGAAACATTGTTGTGGATCCGCGGTCGCGGACTTGAACGCGGACTTTGGCACATCTTCTGCCTCAGGTCCGTGATCGCGGTCTTGACCGCGGCCTAGGGTGCGGAGTTGACGAGTGTTTCTGCCCAGCGTCCGCGACCGGGGACCTGGGCGCGGATGGGGGGCGGACGACATGTAAGGTTTTATTTTTATTTTTTTATTATTTTTTTCTTTTCTAATTTCCCCTAAAACCTAAATCCCCCCCAACACGACACTCCTCCTAAATTCCCTCCCCACTTTCCCCATGTTTCCTCTCATTTTCTACTCAAACTCTCCCTCTCCCCCTCAACAACTCAAACCCACCGACTCCCCCTTCCCCATCTTCTCCCTTCTACACTAAAACTTCCCTCGTTCTTCTCTCTCTATTGACAACGACCAACCTCCATCATTCTAAAAAATCTCAAGTAAGTACATGATTCTTCTTTTTCTTCTTAGTTTTTTTTCTTTTGTAGTTTAATTTTCATATTTTTGTAATGCTTTTCTCTTTAATTTTTCGTCGTTTTATTTGCCAGTGTAAATAATGGGTAGGATAAATCATGACTTTCTTGTATTAGAGGTGGATTGTGGTGTATATGGGTGTGTGAAGCCATTATATTTGATATGGGAGGCTTGGTAACTCCATGGGGTTATATGTGCTACTTTGTAGACATATGCACACTAGGTGTTTGTTAAATTGCCTCAATGAGATATAGATGCAAATTGTGACCATGGTGCGGGTGAAGTCTGAGTAACCGCCCTAGGTTCACATAATTCGCCCCCTACTAATAGTGGCACTTGTTTTGTCAGATATCATGAATACCTCACAGAAGAGACGAGCTACAGGATCTTGGTCCAGTGGACCGGGAGGTTCATCTAGAGCTCGGGCACCAGCTAGCATGAGCCAATTTGACAATCGCCGGTTTGTGTCCACAAAAGCTCAAGAGCGTTTTAGTGAGAAGGCGTCGAAGAAGCCTGTGCCCGAGAGAGACATTGACAGGGCGGCCCTCCAGGTTGAATGCCCAAACATGTATCGGGAATTGATGAGGCACTGGCTCGACATCTTCTTTGAAGAGCCGGAGGAAGGCAACATGATGCTGGTGCGGGAATTTTATGCCAATTGCCCAGAACATGAAGACCGGATTTGCATAGTGCAACAGACAAGGGTGGATGCTTCACTCGATGCCATCATACGAGTGTATAGGTTGCCGGTTTTTGATGGGGTTGAATATTTTTATGAGACATACAAGCAAAATCCCGTCACTTGGAATTTATTCCTCCAAAACCATTTGGGTGCCGGGCAAGGAGGTAGTATGGGTTACGCCTGGGAGCGTATTGAATTCATCATCCCTCACTTTTGAGGCCAAGTGCTGGATTTGCATAATCAATAGTCATTTGCTGCCATCGCACAACACCACAGATGTAAATGGACCTCGAATGTCAAGCGATTTGGTGCTTTATGAATAGCCGAGATTTTGATGTGGCCCAACTTATCCAGGCGGAGATGTCCGTCCGCTCACCCGAGAAGAAGTATGGATTTTACTTTCCATATCATGTCACCAGATTGTGCAGAGTAGCGAGGGTTCCCAAGAACCCCAATACAGATGGGAAGGAGACAAAGTAGGCCCTATTCCGGGCAAGCAAAGTAACCATCGGGAAGGACCCGGTGGCACCTGGAGCTGATCACAATGACGCCTCAGATGAGTCTGAGGATGATGATGACTGTAAGGAGGAGGCTATGCATGCCTCACCTCCACAGGTGCAGGTCCCAGATGAGGCAGTTCCATCTCAGGCCCGCCGAAGTACTCGCTTAACAGCTCTAAAGCAGGAAATGACAGGGCTGCGTACTTTGGTCACAGACATGGGTACTAGAGTTTATGCTCTGGCTACTCAAAGTGTGAAGTCTGAAAAGAAGATCATGGGCTGGCTGTGGGCGCTAGGACGAGCTTGTCACCTCGACCCTGGAACTGTCTCCGACCAGGAATGAGTCACCAGGGAAGTCCCTGTCACGCCCCAAAACCGAGGGACGAGACCGACGCCTAACCGGATGAACCCAGTCAAGCGGACCTGGATTACCTTTCCTACCCAGCGCATTACCCCATGTTCATAATATACATTTTCCCATAAGAATTTACCAATTTAGATATAAAGTACGATTTACAACATAAGTACATTTTCCTCTTTTAACTTTCAACATTTGATAATCCAAAAACATATATACAACCCACACAGTGTCTACGGAGCCTCTAAGAGTACTAGGAGTTTTACATAACTTGCCGGTAACAAGGCCCCGACTATACCTTTTACAACATAAGCAAAAGAGAATGATATAGTCCACACATGGCCCCGAGAGGAAATGGGGCTCACCAGAACTGCTGAAAAGATGAAGAGGAGGCACCACTAATGGCGGACTGAGCTACCTTCTATGGAACCACCTACATCCATTTAAAAGATGTAGCGCCCTCGGCAAAAAGGGACATTAGTACTGTTGAATAATACTAGTATGTATGAACGAAGTTTATTCTAAGTAAAATCAAATAGTACAAATTGGAGGACAGTTAGGACAACCACACAGATACCACATAAATATACAAAAAATCACAATAAAGATTTCACAGTTACTCATTTCAATTATTCATCCGTTCACATTTCACCCTTATTACCTCTCCACCCTTATTACTTCGTGTTGCGACGCGCAACCCGATTCCACCGTACATTCACATTTTATAGCAACAACAACCAAGCAATTAAATCACAGGGATTTTTATCATCAAGAACATAAGTTCATATCAACCCATAACTATGTGAAATCAAGGCACAATGATCCTTACCAAACAGTGATTCATGTATAGTGTTGCCAAAATTATTTAACTCAACTAATTAAATTCACAATTTCTGTTCATCATTTGCCACACATGGCCTTTAGCAATTAAATACATTCCTATATTAGGGTACATTAACACTTTTTCATTTATTAGCACATACTCCCATATCGATATATTTGAACGTTTAACAAGCCTTACACATGATAGGATAAGCACAGAGAATCACCCTTCACAGTCTCAATTAGCATGGTAATCAACTAAGAAAATTAGGGAATGGAATCTTACACTTCACCACAACCGGACAATCAATTCACATATGCTCAAGCAAGAAATTCTTACTGTGTCCTCGGACACCAACAAGGTGACTCTACAAAGATGAAAGTTTGTCATACATACCTCGAATCGAAATTTCCCCCTTTAGTTTTTACCACAAATCACCAGACCGTCTAGCACCATCAATCTATTCCACAATGTGACATATTTCACTTAGAAATTTGGAACCATGAACATAACTCAGCTCATTTAGGCATTGCCCCTTTGATTAATTAATCCCCTTTTTAGTGAAAGATTACTCTAACTAGCTTTCTTTTACTAGGTCATGGAAGATTATTCACATGCATGCAAGTCTTATATTTTATTCTCAAGAACCAACCTATGTGTGGTTCATTCTAACTAAAATCTGAGAAATAAAGGGAAATGGGGTGGGGACTTACCTCTTAGAGTGAAGAATATGAAGATTACTTGATAATTTCCGGGCCTGAGTGACGTTTGAAGAATCAATTTGGTGAAGAAGATGACTTCTCTCTCTAGAACCCACTCTCACTTCTCTCTAGTTTTGTTCAGATACCCATTAAAATGAAGGGAAGGGGTGTTTTATTAAACTGGGGGTCCGGTGCGAAAATTAGAAATTAAAGAGCCCCGAAGCAGGAATGCGGTCGCATTCCTGCTATGCGGTCCGCATTCCTGTCGCACAGTTGGCCCTAAAATGGGCCAAAAATAAGACCAGACTACCCAGGTATGCGACCACTATGCGGTCCGCATACTTGTTATGCGATCGCATAGTGCGTCGCATAACCTCCTCCGCAAAAATGGTGGTGCAAGAATGCGACAGCTATGCGGTCCGCATTTCCAAGATGCGATCGCATCTTGGGCCGCATAGCTGTCCTCAAACTGGACAAAAGTCTGTCCATGTATGCAACCACTATGCGGTCCGCATACCTGTTATGTGATCGCATAGTGCATCGCATAACAACACGATTCTGGAAAATTTTATCTTTTTAGTCCCGGGGTACTTTTTACTCAAAAAGATCCATTTTTAAGAATTTCTACAGTTATAACAACACAGGGACCTATTCGGGCATTATTTTAGACATGAAATTTTACGGGTCTTTACAGTCCCCTTACCTTTCCTTGCTTTAATTTATTTGACATGGGGACATGCCAATTTTTTAAGTGTGGGGTGGGGGATGTTGTTGTATGTTGTGTATATGTATATAGTTGGTTTTGTGGTCTCTTTTGTTAAATTAACCTTGACTTGGCCCAACAATGGACACCACTCGATGGGTTTCTTGAGGGACTAAAGTCGAACATAAAAAAAACTATTTTTTTTGTCTTTTGTACTAGTGTATCAACTCCCCCTTGGTTTTTCTTTAAACCACGGTTCTTTTTCAAGGTTTTTATTTGAACCGAGTGTAGTTAGTTTTTCATTTTTTAGTTAGGAACTTATGGGCGAGGGGCAATGTTGAAATAGGATCCCTTAACTTCATGGTGCCTTGAATATTGACTACTTTAGTGTGACGCTTAGGCTCATTGGTTGATTCTTGTGAGAAGGCCTTAAAATGTGTGTTCTTAATTTGGCTTAAGTGTTTGAGCGGAGTGTCTGATGATCTAAACTGGATTGAGTCATGTGCCATGTGTCTCTGAGGCTTGTTATATTTTGTGCTAACATCTAACACCTAGAACTTGCCATGTGTGTTTGCAAAGCTAAATGATAGTCTTATTTGGTCTAAGAAGTGATATAGACATTTCCTTGTTGAACCATATATATACATGTTCCACCCACCTAATTGCTATATACCATAGTTAACCCATTTGAGCATGTAATCTTGTTTCTTTGGTAATCACATTACAAGTCTTACCCAATTTTTGAATTGTCCATCTATTTGAACCTTGTCACCTCCCATAAGCACTTGAATTGTGATGAACTATGTAAAAGTTAAAGTGTGGGGTGGTTGGTTTGGCTTTTGAGTGGAACTGATGAAATGAGGATAAAGGTACACCGTGTTGAAAAGTAATACTAAAAGCAACCTGAATTGAAAAAAAAAAGTTGTATTAGGTGAAGAATAGTATTTGATGGTAAAGGTGTAACGACACGGTCAGTCATTCCGTAAGATTTGCCCTGTTTCCCCTGTTTCAGCTTTGTTATGTGTTAATTAACCTAATTATGATGTGTTGGGTTGGTTGTTTCGGGTTCGGAGTGGTCGTGGTGAGAACTGAGACACTTAGTCTCTTAAATTGGCATAATAGTTGAAAAAGTCAAATGAGAGTTGACTTATTGGTAAACGACCTCCGAATGTAGATTTTATGGCTCAGATAGCTTCGTTAGGTGATTTGGGGGCTTAAGAGTGTGTTGAGAATGTGATTTTGATGTCCGCTGTAGAATTAGGCTTGAATTGGCGAAAATTAGTTTTTGGCGATTTCCGGTCGGCAGTGGAAAATAGGCTATCGGGATTACGCATGTTGGAGCAGGTTCGTAGTGTCATTTTGGACGTGTGTGCAAATTTTTAGGTCATTTGGATGTGTTTTGGTTGGTTTCGGCATCTTTGGCGGAATTTAGAAGTTTCAAAGTTCATAGGCTTGAATCCGAGGTGAATTTAGTATTTTTGCGTTGTTTTTGGTGATTCGAAGGCTCGACTAAGTTTGTGTGTTGTTATGGGATGTGTTGGTATGTTTTGGTTAAGGTCCCGAGGGTCTCGGGTGAGTTTCGAGTGGTTTCGGACCATTTCTAGTTACTGGTTTTTGGCTTCAGGGGTGTACAATGCGATAGCATAGATATGGATGCGTTAGCATAGAGAAAATTTGAAAAAATCTAGCTGTGCTATGCGATCACATAAGGCTTCCCGCGATCGCATAGAGTAAAAATTTCTGCTGCACTGTATCGACTTTGGAAGCTTATAACTCACAATCTATAAGGAATTTGAAGATGATCCAAAATGAAAGTTATAGACCTTGATGCCTAGTTTTCAGAAAGTTAAACAAATTATAATTTAGAGTTTTGTACAAAAAGTTATGACCATTATACTAGAGGCTATCCAGAAGAGTTGGAGAAGGCTGTTGGAAAAATTTGTTCTATGCGATCGCATGGAAAAGGCCGTGATCGCATAGGGTTAAAGAAGGCTTGTAAATTTTGTTAATTGCGAACGCGAGGCATAGGCCGCGTTCGCATAGAGTGATCTAGACAGAAGTGTTTAAACCCCTCCTTCGCGAATTTCAGTCCATTTTTCACCATTGTTGAGCGGTTTTGAAGCTTTTTGAGAGGGATTGAAGAGGGAATCAAAGGGAAACATTTGGAGGTAAAATTTTTGACTTCATAACTCGTTTATATGTGATTAAAGGCCTGATTAGTGGTGATAAATTGGGAAAAATCAGTGTAAAAAGGGGTAATTAGGGCTTGAGATTAAGAGACCTTCAAATGGGGATTTGTGGGGTCATTTGGACTCCGATTTCAGTGTTTATGATATGTATAGATTCGTGAGAGGATGAGGATCATTATGGTGTAAATTTTATCGAGTTCCGAGATGTGGGCCCGGGGGTTCGGGTTTTGGCTAAATTCAGGTTTTGTGCATAAAGTTGACATTTTTCGATTGAGTTTCATCCCCCTAGCATATTTTGATGTGATAAATCTGAACTTTATAGATTTGGAGCACTCATAAGTTGATTTGAGGGGCAAGCGTGTTGCAGAGTAGCTTTTCGGGCTAGTTTGAGGTAAGTAATGCCTTTAAATCCTGTCCTGAGGGTATGAAACCCCAGACTTTACACCCCTTCACGATTTTGGAGTGACACACACATTGGATGACGAGTATGGGGCGTGCACGAATTGGAGATTTGGAAATATGTTCCTTTTTAGGCAACAATTGAGTTGCGAAACTGCTTTTAAAGCATATGTTTTTATAGTATTACTATGTTTTGACATATTTGGGCTTTAAGCCATGTTTGGGGTCTAGTGCCGATCTGTTTTAACCTCATGGGGGCTATTTTTCTGATATTTCTCACTTATAAATTATGATTTTTCACTCAGTCTTCCTTCATGAATTGTTTTGACAATCAGAGTTTATTGGTATTATTTCTTGAAATGAAATACTGTTTTGGGTCGAGAACCCCGTTTATTTATGGCCCGAGTGCCGAGTGATGAGTGATTGTGAGGCATGAGTGACAGTGAGGTTGCCCGAGGGGCTAATGCTGAGTGACCGTGAGATGCTGAGTGACTGCGAGGTGCTGAGTGACTGTTATTGAGTGATGGTGAGGTGCTGAGGGATTAATTATGAGTGATGATTTTGCCCGAGGGGCGGTTTAAAATGATATTTTGATGAGCTTTTGATTATGATTCATTTCATCTTTCATACTGATACTTTTGGGGAGTTTTACTGAGAAACATTGAAAACTATACTTGTTCAAAGGATTTTTACGGAAATTGGTTTTCAGACATATGTACTAAATGTTGTAGACATGTAATTTTTGACCCTTCCCCAAATTTTATACATTTTAGCGTTTAAATATTTAATTTAGGCCTAATATCGTTATTTTAACTAGTTTTAACTCTTTTACTTAATTTTATCACAAAAATTAAGAAATACAAAAATAGTTTCATTTCTTCTTTATTTAATTAAGGTATTAGGTATTTTTAATAGTTATTATTGTACGAGTTAATATTTTTAATCTAGTTAAATTAAATGACCACTTTTTAAAGGTAAATTTGGCCAAAAATTTAGCCCAATTTTGAAGCCGAAGAAGACATAGCCCACCTCCCCTCTTCTTTAATTGAAAACCTAGGTCTTCTACCCGGACCCTACAACACACGCCTCTTTCACACCCTTACAGATTTAATTTCTAACCTTCACTGATATAGCCGTTTCCCCCATCGTCCGCCACCAATCTCGCCGGAAACCAGCCGCCCTCCCCCTCAATACCGTCAACCCCTTCTTCATCTTCAACCTCTAATAACACAAAAACACACAGTGTGTGATGGGTACTTGGTTCATTTGTAAAATCAATTCATGGTTACTGAAATTAATAACTTCAGTTGTTTTATTTTTCGTACTGTCGTTTCCTTTGAATTACGTTTGTCCTTATTTCTGCTTTGGATTGAATTATCCTTCAGTTTTGTTTTATTCAGTTTGTTCATTAAATCATATTTGGTTAATCCCTTTATGTGTGAATGATTGGATTGAAACAGTGTTTGTAAATAAGGGAGTTAGCTTTAAAAATGTGAAGTAGACTTGTATAAATATATTTAATGGTTGGGTAAATATGATCTGGCTTAGTATTATTTAGACTAGAATTAAAAGAATCAAGAATTAGCTTTGTTTCTTATAATATTCTATTGAACCGTGAGGTTGGCCACCAAGAATGAAAATTGATGTTATTAGGTTAATTTTGTTACTTGTTTATTAATGAACATCGTAGTTTGTTTTAGGCGCGATTAATAATAAATAATCGTGGCTATGAATACGGTTCTCATAGCATAATCATGGTACGTAATCCCAAAATTCGAGTGCACGCTGGTGTGATTCGACCATCAAACCGTTAAATTAAATAAATTATCGTGACTATGGGTACGGTTCCTGTGGCGTTGTCACAGATACGTAACTCCAAAATTTGAGTGCACGCTGGCGTGACTCGACCCACCCATTCAATTAAAAGAGGCTAAAAGGTTAAAAAGGCACAATAGGCTTTAAAACATGTAATTAGTCAGATAATTAGGCCAATTAATAATAGTTAAGCGACCGTGCTAAAATCACGGAATCCGGGAATGCCTAACACCTTCTCCTGGGTTAACAGAATTCCTTACCCGGATTTCTGTGTTTCGCAGACCGTAAATAAGAGTCAACTTTCCTCGATTTGGGATTTAAAATAAACCGGTGACTTGGGACACCATATAATCATCCCAAGTGGAGACTCTGATTGATAAAATAATCACATTTCGATAATGTCACTTTAATTGGAAAAACTCCCTCTATCCACCTTGGCGGGAAAAAAGGAGGTGTGACAAATGTATACTTTATTGAGACTCAGGATTTTACTATTTGTGAATTGGTGTATTGTTGATGTGTGTTTCTTATCTTCAGACTTGATTTATTTTTATTACTACTGAGTTGGCGTACTCATCATTACTCCTTGTACCCCTGTGTGCAGATCCAGGTACTGATTCTGAGCAATAGTTATCTGTGACCGTTCGGCGTCCGCTTTTGGGATTTCGAGGTAGTTGTCCAGCGTCCACATCTTCTCCATTCCCTTCCTTCATTTAGTATTTATTATTTTGTTATGAGACAGTGTATTATGCCATTAGCAGTGTTAATCTTATTTTTACATGCTCGTGATTAGTTGACTCCAGTTCTGGAAGATGGTTTTAGACTGGTAGATTATATTATGCTTGTTTAAAAACTTAGAGAAATTTTATACTTGCTATGGAATATTATTAATGATTTTGGTAAATTTTATTAAAAGAATTGCAAAATTATGTGATAGTGGCTAGCCTAGTTCCACGATAGGCGCCATCACGACCAGTTAGCATTTGGGGTCGTAAAATATGGCTTTTGATTTAAATGTGCTTAAAGAAGTATGGGGTAATAAATATTGATATGAAGGTAAGAATGGGCTTGAATGATAAAAGATATGTATTAAAATAAAGTGCTTAGGGAGGTGTAGTCACTATTATATCTAAATTTATCCTACCCGACCTGCAACCGACATTACATCCAAATAAAGTCCTAATTGATCCTAGACTAAACGAGCTCGATTAGTAGAGTAGTACACTACGGGCAATCTTATGTTGCGTTTTTTGCGGCACAAGAATGTTCTTTCTGAGGGTGAGCAAATTTTGTTTGTTTGAAATCCTCAGTGTGCGTGAATTATATTGATTATGAAATAATTCTCTTTTGTGGTGAGCAAACACTTGATTCATGAAAGGCAGGTAAGTCTAGACCTCTGACTCAGAGTAAGTAAGCCGGTTAGGGACATTGCGCGCCTAGGGAGAGTCCACTCTTGAGGTGTGGATATTACGCTAATGTAGTTGATCATTGTGAAACATTCTTGGTATGATGAGTAGGAAGTTGCTTAGTGAAGTTAGGCCTGTAGAGTGTGATTTTATTACTCGAGGACGAGCAATGGTATAAGTGTGGGGTATTGATAGTAGCCTATATTATGTAATTTAGACGCTATTTACACTCTAGTTTAACCATACTTTATTGATGTTTGAATGTTAAAAGATAACAAAATGCTCTCATTGAAAAATTTATGTTGTGCAGGAGCCACTCCGAGCTAGGAGGGAGATAAAGAGCATTTTGGAGTCAATTATGAACATACAAGGTCAATCAAAGGATAGCCCGGATGAAAAAGAGCGAGAAAAGCAAGAAAGAATGTAAAATGCAGGTGCGCGATCGCGGACCTGGGCGCGCAGCTGCTCGCAGAAGGAAGGCAGTGCATGGGTGAAAGTCCACGACCGGATCCCCGATTGAATTCGCGGCCGCAGATGAGCTGTTAAACGTGACAGAGTGCAGGGGATTTTGTGTAATTTTCTGGGCAATTAACCTAAACCTATAAGAGCCCAAACTCGCCCAGAAGTCAGATTAGGCTTGTTTTAGACAAAATTGGAGGCAAGAAGAAGGTAGAGAAGATCAAGCAATTCTTTAGAGTTTCTATCTTTTTCTTTCTACTTATCATTGTGAATCATGAATCATATTATTACTATATTTTGCATTAGTATGAGTAGCTAAACTTCTAATCTAGGGTTTGATGAAACCTATTGAATGATGAATTTCTTGTTATGTTAATATAGATTTGCCAAAGTTTTATCTCTATTTGTTCAACTACATGCTTGTTGCTATTGATTGAAGGTCCCTCAATTAGCTGTGCCTATTTAGTGTGCATTACTCGGGAGAGAGTGCATATTTAGGTCGTTGTTGAACAACATCACTTCTGACGTATATGAGGGATCAATACGAAGGGTTTAAAGGCGGGATTAGGGATAACGAAACCTTGGGTGCGCTCTAAATGAGCTATAATTAAAGCTAGCTAGTGTAATTCGGGAGAATATGTCTAGTATATTATTGTAATTACTCGGGAGAGAATTACGACAGTGAGAGTGCTCATGATCGATAGAGAAGACTTAGGCAAATTTATAACAAACATAGCGAAAAGGATTCCGACAATAGGAGAAATCATAACCTTAGATCATTTCAATTATTGTTTATAACCCGTTCTTAGTTAGTTCTTATTTACTATATTTTCATTAAGTAATAGTTAGTTAAAAAATAACCAATCTATTATCTATTATCTTGGGAAGTTGATTACATGGAATTGTGTGGGCCTGAT
The DNA here is from genome assembly GCA_005239495.1 of Nicotiana undulata. NCBI lineage: Eukaryota > Viridiplantae > Streptophyta > Magnoliopsida > Solanales > Solanaceae > Nicotiana > Nicotiana undulata. Next base: position 66,102 of record ML263768.1, read on the forward strand.
AGCTGTAATTGATAGGTTAATTCCATGTGGTATTCGACTCCGGACTTGATAACCGGAATATATTTGCAGCGACCGCTTTGTCCTATTTATAAGGCATAGTTGGGCGTGATCAATTGTTGTTGAGACTTGTTGGATTCATCACATTATTTGTGAGCTTGGTATCTTTCTTCACGAACCAATTCGTGTATTGTGTGACAACTTCAGTTCAACTTACATGACTCGCAATCCAGTTTTTCATGATCGCTCGAAACACATTGATGTTGATTTTCACTTTGTGCGTCATAAGGTTGCACAAGGAGATCTTATAGTTCAATATGTTCCGACACATTTGCAGTTAGCAGATATATTTACAAAGGGCCTGCCTTCATCTCGCTTTTGTTTTCTTCACGACAATCTGTCTGTTACTTCCGCTCGTTCAGATTTAGGGGGTCGTTTTAGTGCATATAGAATAGGTATAATTTCTTTTGTCTTACACTTTGTATTCCAAAGAGTCCTTGTTACATAACTCGTACTCTAGATAGAGTTCTTGTTGACTTGATACATTGTGCAGAAAAGAGCCAAAAATATCCTTAAAGTATGAGAAATGGTTTAAAAATATCCTCCTTCCACCTATCGGGTTACAAATGCCCTGAAAGTAACTTTTAGGATTACAAATAACCATCTTTTAACAGAATCTTGACATGGCATCGTTGAGTCATTTAATTAAACATATGGCCTTAATTTATTGGTCCACATGGATTTCTGGCCCATGTCAAAGGACCCGCACACCTACGACTGAACCAAACACCAAAATCCATTATCCTAACTCATTGATTCCTCCTTCCTTCTTCTGCTTCTCTTCTATCATCATCTCTCCTTCATTCAACTTGTGCTAATTCTGTAAATCCATGACTACAGTAAGTCAATAACATCATTATCATTCGTCATAAAAAATAATGTGTGAAATAATTGAGAATATTAGAATAATAGAGAACCAATTTCTTATCTTTCTTATTTTTCAAAAATCACTCCTGAGTATCATGTTGGAAACATAAGAGAAATTCCCAAGATCATAAGGGGTCGTTTGGTAAGGTGCATAAGAATAATGCTGAATATGGTGTATTAGTAATATTGGTATTACTTATGCTTGCATTAGTTATGCTGGTATTAATTATGCTGACATATTTCTTATCCATTGTTTGATTTGATGTATTCAAGCATTGCACAATTTCTAAAAGAATTGTTTGTTTACAAAAATGTCCTCAAAACCAGTCCATCACTCTAACTTATTATATGTTGAGAAATATTTTTATATGAAAAAGTTTTAAAAAAATTATTTGATTTGTCTCCCTATATTGTAATATAGAACTAAATATTTTTTTTTATAAAAAAGGAAATATGCTAAAGATTTATTTATTAATCATAAAAGTAATTTTGACCATATTTCGTATTTTCTAATGATGGGTGTGATATTACAATGCTGTCAATCAATGCTGATTAAAAAATATTCACCAGCATATTTATCACTTTAACTTTAAAAATGAAAGTAACTTTCTACTAACCTCAACTGTTCTCTGGAAATATAGCACTAAAAGTTGTTAACAACTACTTTAGTGAAACATCCTCTGCAATTTTGCACTAACTTGAACTACCATTTGCTTTATATCTTTTCTAGCCTAATTGTACTTTTAGCAGATAGCTAACTTTGTATGTCTAATCTTTCTTCTCCAACCATCCCATCGTCTTAAAATTCTCACCTATAGATATAGGTGAGGTGCTTCTTGTGAGAAGTTTGCCTAACTTCTAAAGCATAATCTTGATAAAATTAACACTTGTTAAAAAGGTTACTACTTGCATCATAATATTTAGTAGTTTTTTAAGGTTAACGCTTCAATCGGAGGTGCCGTGGTACATACTATTTGCAGATGATATTGTATTGATTGACGAGACGCGAGACAGTGTGAACGCGCAATTAGAGGTATGGAGGCAGACCCTAGAATTTAAAGATTTCAAGTTGAGCATAATCAAGACATAATACTTGGAGTGTAAGTTCAGTGGCGAGACTCAAGGAGGGGAAGGGGAAGTGAGGCTGGACTCGTAGGTCATCCCTAGGAGATGGAGTTTTAAGTACCTTGGGTCTATTATTCAGGGGATGGGGATATTGATGAAGATGTCACACATCGTATTGGGGCGGGATGGATGAAATGGAGACTCGCCTCCGGTGTTTTGTGTGACAAGAAAGTGCCACCGAAACTTAAGGGTAAGTTCTACAGAGTAGTGGTCAGACCACGATGTTGTATGGGACTGAGTGTTGGCCAGTCAAGATCGCTCAAGTCCAGAAGATGAAAGTACCAGAGATGAGGATGTTAAGATGTATGTGCGGGCACACCAGGTTAGATAGGATAAAAAAGAGGTAATTCACGACAAGGTAGGTGTGACCCCTATTGAGGACAAGATGCGGGAAACGCGGCTTAGGTGGTTTGGTCATGTGAGGAGGAGGAGCACAAATGCCCCCGTGAGGAGGTGTGAGAGATTGACATTGGAGGGCCTACGGAGAGGTAGAGGTAGGCCAAAGAAGAGGTTGGGAGAGGTGATTAGGCAAGACATGTCGCACCTTCAGCTGACCGAGGACATGACCCTTGATAGAAAGGTATGGAGGTCGAGGATTAGGGTAGTAGAGCAGGTAGTCTATAGTGTTCATAACAGTAGTATTGACACACAATCTCGCTTTCTGTTGTTAGTAGGTTTTTATGACTAACTGTTATTTTCTTTCATTGTTGATCACCTTACTGTCACTGTTGTTATTATGTTTTTATATGGCTTTTTGGTACTGTCTCTTGTTGTCTGTATTTTCATTAATGTGGTGCTTATGCTTTCCTGAGCCGAGAGTCTATTAGAAACAACCTCTATCCTCACAAGGTAAGGGTAAGGTCTGCGTACATACTACCATCCCCAGACCCCACGGTGTGGGATAATACTGGATATGTTGTTGTTGTTGTTTAATTTTCTTTTCTTTAAATAACTTGTTAATATTTAAATTATATTGAGAAAAAATGGAAAAGAGAATGGGTGGACCTTGGATCAAGATCCCTTGGGTTATTTGCACTGTATATTTTTAAATTAAGTCCCGGTTAGTTTAGTGGCCTAAATTTTACTTCGTAGAAGTAGTTAGATGATTTTTTTCTCTCTTTGTAGACAAATTTCGCCTACTTGGCTATCGATGCAAAATTTGAATAGTGGCCTCGAAGAAGGTTATCTGTGCAAATGCTCCAGCTAAATAACCCGTAAACTTTATGGCCCAAAATTCCTTGATAGCAGGGGCTAGCCAGTTTTCGGATCGATAACTGAAAATAGCCAGCATTTATAAAGTCATTAAAAAATAGCCACTATTTTACTGCACCACGGAAAGTTCCAGCATAATATACTGGAGATTGGAGCACTTGTGTATGAACTTGCAACATATTATGCTTGACCAATATATTATATTGGAACTCCAGTATATCATGCCGGAATATTTTCGGATTTTGAACAATGTTTCGTTTAGATATATATTTACAAGAAAAGTAGCTAAATTTTGATTACTTTTGAAACTGTGACTATTTTTCAATTATCACTTGTAAATCTGGCTATTTTTGAATTTCACCACTTTAATTCATCAACAAGTTGGGACCGTGCAATGATTAATGGATCATAATCCATCTTATGAACCCCACAGAAAAATGGAATTTTTTTGGACTCTTATTTCAGATGGGCCTGGACATTTAAAAGGCTCAAATCTCATAAGACAATATCTGGCAAAATATATATTATTTGTATGTTAATGTACGATATTCATACAATATACATATTATGTACTTTTTTAATATATATTTGGCTAGCAAATATAATTGTTTACCGACCAAATGTGTAACTTTGCAATAACATATTTACACAAATTGAAGCCGGGTGGACCCATATGTATCTTTGTGGGTGCTCGAGCACCCATTGCTTCCAACTCGAAATCATACCGTTAATATACAATAATAATACAGTTTCATAATTAAATATTTATAAATATTTAGCGAATTTCTTAATACACATAAAAGATTTGAATAAAAGTTACTGAATTCATGTGATCCCGCAACTTACATGTTAGCTACTCTGATGCAGTGGCAAACCTACATGGTCTATTGTGGGTGCTCAAGCACCCATTATCTACGACCAGAGTTAGTAAATTTGCATAGGTAACTATAAAAATGATTAGATAAATATTGAGTGAGCACTCACGATTAAATTCCTTTTTTCTCTTCTTCCATTATTTTTATTGTCGAGCATCCATAACTTTAAAATCCTAAATCGGTCAATTGCTCTAACTTCTGAACTTAGTTCATTATCGTTCTTCCCATTGAACTGCAATAATTGACCACCTAAGCATTCAATATATAATATGATAAAAATGTTACTCAAACATTTTTGTCATCCATTATTATATTAGACAAGGTTTAAGACTGATCTCTGTGACATTTGCAACTAAAGTTTATTGAAAGAAAATAGCACATTAAACAAACAAATATATGAACAATAAACAAGTCTTCTAAGTAATTAAGAAGAAGTTGTTTCATATTCATTCTCAACCAAATCATACAGTAAACACATTAAGGGGTCGTTTCGTTTGAATACGGTTTATGTCGGGATAAGTTATGCTGGGATTAGTTATTTTGGTATTGTTTTTTATCCATTGTTTGGTATGATGTATTAAAAATAACAATTGCATAATTTCTAAGAAGAAGATATAAGTTATCCCGACACTAATTACCTGTAAGAGAAGAGCTGAAGAAATGTGGAAAATTTTCTGTGTATTCTCATTTTACAGTGTAATCTATATATACAAAAGAATAGAATCTAGTGTAAAAAAACTTTGCCAAGTGGCACTATTCTATTAATCTACTCCTAACTGTATTTGTAACAAACAAAAAGAATAATTACAGAGAATATTTGTTCACTATGTAATCTGTTTAATATATCCTGGGCTTTGCTTCTTCATTTGGGCCGATAGAATTTCTGAAGGCCCATTTGTTTGTATAGGTCCAAGGGAAATTGTCTAGCCCACTTATTCTTCATAAATTGTATCGAACAGACTTTTAGTTCTGTCTTTATGTTAGCCGCCTCTTATCATCTTCTTCATTTGGTTCCAAAATCTCCATAGTTGCTGAGGTTTCTTCTTTATTCTTCTTCTTCTGAGACGAGTGAGGAGGAATTATCTCAACACCCCCCCTCAAGTTGGAAGGGACGGAAGTAACACCCAACTTGCGAAGAGCAGAGATATGAGCTGGTCCGGAGAGGGATTTGGTGAATAGATCGGCGGGCTGTGAAGATGAAGGAATGTGTGAGAGTGAAAATAGACCGGAAAGATACTGCTACCAGACAAAGTGGCAGTCTAATTCCACGTGCTTCGTCCTCTCGTGGAATACTGGATTCCGGGCAATATGAATCGCCGATTTACGGTCAGAAATAACGGGAACATGCAAAGAGGGAGATACAAACATATCTTCAAGTAATCGAGTGAGCCATGTCAAATCAGCAACAACCCTACACATGGATCTGTATTCCGCTTCAGCGGAAGATAAAGAAATTGAGGCATGTTTCTTGGATTTCCATGAGATGGGTGACCTGCCAAGAGAAATATAGAACCCACTTACAAAACGGCCAGAGTCAGGGCAAGAAGCCCAGTCCGCATCACAAAAAGCCACAAGCTTGAGACAAGGATCTGAGTTCAAGATGATTCCTTGTCCGGGATTGGAATGGAGGTATCTTAGGACACGAATGGCGGTAGCATAATGAGAAAGGCGAGGGGCCTGCATATATTGACTGAGTTTAAGCACAACAAAGGATAAGTCCGGCCTGGTGTGAGTGAGGTAGTTCAGCTTCCCAACAAGACGACGGTACACAGTAGGATTGGTTATCAAAGGCCCGTCATCACCAGTGAGTTTGGAAGATGGTTCAAGAGGCGAGGAAACACAAGGTGAACTCGAGACATCAAATTCCTGCAATAAGTCTAAGGTAAATTTCCTTTGACACACAATAACTCCCTCAGCTTCCCCGAGAATTTCCATTCCTAGGAAGTAATGTAGATTTCCTAGATCTTTAACTTTGAACTCTGTGCTTAGAAATGCTTTAAGTGCTAAAATTTCTTGAGAATCATTCCCACTGATAAGAATGTCACCAACATAGATTGCCATAATAGATGTCATGTTCCCAGTACGTTTAAAAAATAGGGAATAATCATTCAGAGAAGAGGAATACCCTTTAAAACTTAATGCACCTACGAGCCGAGCATACCACTACCGTGAAGCTTGCTTTAAGCTATATAAAGATTTTCTGAGAAGACACACATGATTAGGACTTGGAGGAGACAATTCAGAAGGAAATCTCATGTAGACTTCCTCTTGTAAATCTCCATGTAAAAATGCATTGCTTATATCTAACTGATGGATTGGCCAATCTTTCTTAGTTGCTATTGCCATTAGACATCTGATGGTGGTCATTTTGACCAATGGTGAGAAGGTGTCAACATAATCTATACCCTCCCTTTGAATGTCTCCCCTGACCACTAGTCTAGCCTTGAATCTCTCTACTGAACCATCTGAATTGCGTTTGACCTTGTATACCTATTTGCAAGGCAATGCCTTACTTTCTTTGGGTAGTAGTACCATATCCCAAGTATGATTCTATAGATAATCTCTTCCAATTTACCTAAGTATTGGAAAATAAAATTATCTGTTTCCTATTGTATACGGGTAAAATCGAGCTCGAAGTTCGATCGAGCATCCAATACCCTAGGCCAGGGTCGAGATATAGTAATCGGGTAAAGTCGATCTCGAAGTTCGATCTAGCGTCCAACACAATCAGCCAGGATCGAAATATGGTAATTAAGTCCCATAGATCGTCCCCAAAGCATTGTCAAAATTAGTCATCGAAACCATCAGATTTACCTTTGAGTTTACTGAAGACGTAATAGGTCCCGGTTCTAACGGTCTCAAAGAAAACCTTGACAACTTATCTGACAGGGGTCCGCAATTCCCGCAACTAACCGGTCATTATATACGGCGAAAATCACGGAACACGTCAAAAGAGGGAGTCCGAAACCTAAATGTGGACTTTTTGGACCCAAATGACCGAAATGTGTGAAAAACAAATATAGTGACCAAACTGCATATAGCGCCCTTTTAAAGGGCGCTATACCTTAACGTCTGTTTTGCCCGTTAAGATATAACGCCCTTTAAAAGGCCGATATATGTATGGCGCCTTTTATAACGGCGCTATGTTTGAAGTTGACAAGACTGGCAGGTATAGCGCCTTTATAAACGGCGCTATACATATTTTATGGGCCCACCAATAACTCTTCTGCGTTTAACTTACATAACAACAACAACAACAACAACAACAACAAACCCAGTATGTTCCCACCAGGTGGGGTCTGGGGAGGGTAGTATGTACGCAGACCTTACACTTACCTAACAGGTAGAGAGACTGTTTTCAATAGACCCTTGGCTCAGGAAGGGTAATAAGAAAAAGAGGAAATCAAGAAAGAAAGAAAGAGGAAAGATAAAAGAAAAAGGGAGAGATAAAGGATAAGTAGTACCGAATAATAGCAAGCGAATACAATACCTGAGGCGAACAAAATCACATAACGTAATAAAAATCTAAGAATATGAAGAGACATGCGTGCTACTAAGACTATCAGTGAGCAACTAAAAACTACCCACTAACCTTCTACCTTAATCCTCGATCTCCACACCCTCCTATCAAGGGTCATGTCCTCAGTAAGTTGAAGCAGCACCATGTCATGTCTAATCACCTCTCCCCAGTACTTCTTAGGCCTACCTCGACCTCTTAGAAAACTCACAACGGCCAACCTCTCACACCTCCTAACAGAAGCATAAATTCTTCTTCTCTTAACATGTCTGAACCATCTCAGCCTCGACTCCCGCATCTTGTCCTCCACAGAGGCTACTCTCAAACTGTCTCGGATAACTTCATTCTTGATCTTATCTCTCATGGTACACCCACATATCCATCGCAACATCCTCATCTCTGCTACTTTCATCTTCTGCACGTGGGAGTTCTTGACTGGACAATACTCAGTCCCATACAACATAGCCGGTCGTACCACCACTATATAAAACTTACTCGTAAGTATTGGCGGCATATTCTTGTCACATAAAACACCGGAAGCGAGCCTCCACTTTATCTAACCCGCTCTAATGTGATGTGCGACATCTTCTTCAATCTCCCCGTTACCTTGGATAATAGACCCGAGATACTTAAAACTCTTTCTCTTGGGGATAACTTGAGTATCAAGCTTTACCTATACGTCTGCTTCATTGGTCCCATCAGTGAATTTGCACTCCAAGTATTCTGTTTTGGTTCTACTCAATTTGAAACCTTTAGACTCAAAGACCTGTCTCAAAACCTCCAACCTCGCTTTGCTTCGTGTCTCGTCAATCAATACTATATCATCGGCAAATAGCATGAACCAAGGCACCTCCCCTTGGATGTGTCGCGACATTACATCAATCGCTAAGGCAAATAAAAATGGGCTAAGAGCCGACCCCTGGTGCAACCCCATCACCGCAGGGAAATACTCCGAGTCACCACCCACAGTCCTCACCCGAATCTTAGCAACGTCATACATATCCTTAATCACCCTAATGTATGCTACCGGAACATCTCTAGCCTCCAAATACCTCCACGGGACCTCACTAACAGAATAATAATTCAAATGGGTATAGCGCCCTTATTTAAGGCGCTATACCTCAAAAAGTTTGACCCCCGGATTGGGCATTGCCTTATTTAAAGGCGTTAAGGATTTTGTAAAAATCCATTAAAAAGATTCTCAACTCTTGTTAAATGTTTCTTCTTGTTAAATTCTCAAGCATTTTGTGAAAATGTCTGAAGAGCGAAAAGTAAGAGTTTCATCATATTGGGGGGTGAGGTTGTGGGGGCGAATAACTCAGTGAGCTATAGTTTATCTTCACAGTGTCTTGTTAAGTTGCCACTTACAATGGAGTACGATAGATTGGTATTGTTGTTGTGTAAAACAAATGAGTGTGAGCAAACGTTTGATGAACCTTAAAGTAACCGGGAGATATCTGTATTCTGTCACTCCGCAAAGGGGTTTCTTGTTACGCTGAGTTTAACATCGAGGATGATGAAACTCTAAGTGATTTTTTGAGGACTCCGGATGAATACCCGGAATTGCTTTTGATAATTTGTTGGAAATGTACGTGAAGGTTGAAGACATTCAAAGTAGGGATATCTCTCAGTCATCGGGTGGTTATTCTAGAGCAGTTTTAGCCGACCAGGTTCCGACTGAAAGAGTTTGGCCTGATCTAAACTTATCTCCACGGGCGAATGAGGAGCGGGGAAATAATTTCTCTCCTACTTTACATAATCCACAAGACGAGTGGTAAACTTCAATTTTCCTTTGTGGTACAATGTTTATTTTTGTTGTATTGAATTTGTATTGACACTCATATATTCCACAAGGGGTACCGGCTAGATATGGATTTTACAAGTTATGAACCCACAACCAGTTAGAATATGTGTAGTTCTGGTGTGTTGGATCATGGTGGTCCATCCGGGAGTCATCACCAATAGGATAATGTCCATCATGGGATGTCAACACATTACGATTTGTAAGTGAAGTGATATAGCTATATGTAAAATATTTATCAATTTGAGTAGCTCATTATTTTTCTGTTTGTGCAGTGAAAACGAGCAACTTGAACCTCCTGTCCTGACTCAACTGCCCGAAGACGACATATTTAATTGGGATATGGCAGATGCACTGAGTCAGGAAGAGAACAGTGATTGTGACAACAATGCCGATGAGTCCGGAGATGACACACCCTTCCTTGATGAGGGTGGTGATGAGGAGGAAGAGAAAGCTGGACCTGATTTGATGAGGGAGCATGCTCCACCCCCGTTAGACCAAGAGTGTACCAGTCCCAAGTGTCGTTTCACTCAAGGGAGATTCCCTACCTTGATGATTTGCCAAGTATGCTGGATGTGGATGCCCTTACAAGGGATATTGAAAAAGTTTATACAGTAATATGGGATGAGTCTAGACCAATGGTTTTGGAAAAAGGGCATGCTTTTTCCTGATAAAACGCACCTAGGTAAGGCGGCGAGAATGTACAGCGTAAAAGAGTGTTGTGAGATGACGGTATGGGAGTCAACTCCGGATGTATACAAGGTTGTTTGTCGTAGATGGTTTATGGGTTGTCGTTGGATACTGCATGCGAGAAAGATGAAAATAGGTATGTGAAAAGTGGGTAAATACATTGGCACCCACACTTGTGAAATGAACACATTCAGTGGGAATCACTTCAACTTGGATGTTGACTTGATTTCTCTTTTCTTGATTCCACACATTGAAGCGTCCATAAGGTACAAGATCAAAGAGTGCATTACATCTGTCCCCCAGGAATATGGCTGTACCATTACCTAAATAATGGCATTTCTCGGGTGCAAACGTGCATTTGAAATTGTTTATGGTAACTGGGATAAGTCATTTGCAGCTCTACCCAGGTACATAGCCGGATTGCAACACTTTAACCCCGGGACCGTTGTTGAATGGAAAATTGAGCGGAGTCTGGGAATACCAGAATATATATATATATATATATATATATATATATATATATATATATATATATATATATATATATATATATATATATATATATATATATATATTCAAATACGTGTTTTGGTCATTTAAACCAACAATTGGTGGTTTTCTGCATTGCCGGCCGGTAGTATACATAGACACCACTCATGTCTATGGAAAGTATGATACTAAGATACTGATCGCTGTTGCACTAGATTCTAATAGAAGTATATTCCTTTATCTTTTGCTATTTGTGCCAATGAAAGCCAAGAGACGTGGATACTGTTTTTGAACCACTTATTAGAGCACGTTGTCAAACAACGTTCAGGTATTTGTCTAATATCTGATCGGCATGGTGGTATTATAAGTTCTGTAGAGAATTTGCTTGCATGGCAAGAACCGTATGCCTGCCACTGTTATTGTGTGAGGCACCTGAAGGCCAATTTCCAGAAGGCACACCCCAACAAAGATTTGCGTGATTTAATGTGGATGGCTGCAACAAATCACCAAGAGCATAAATTCCGGAGGCACATGGAATCTATCAGGCAGGAAGACGAGGCAGCCTATCGTTGGTTGATTCAACATAAGCCTAAAAAGTGGACTTTGCATGCAGATGGTGGCAGAAGATGGGGAATTCTGACTACAAATGTGTCAGAGTCTTTCAACGTGTTATTGATGTCTGCACGAGGATTGCCTGTCACTGCCATGGTGCAGATGTCATTCAAGCCGATGGCGGAGAGGTTTGTTGAAATTGCTACACCTGCAACGTCATTGATGGAAAAGGGTGTTGAATTTATGCCACTACCAATGAAAATATTTGAGAAATACAGGCGACGATCACATTGGCATTCATTTTTACAGTATTGCCACGACCGAAATATTTTTGAAGTTCGCACCACTATCCATCAAAACCGGGAGAATAATGTACACACCTTAAGTGAATCTAGAAGACTATGCTCTTGTGGGAAATGATCCATCTACAACATACCGCGCTCACATGCCATCAAGTGCTTTCAACATACAAGTTTGGGGCCAACCAACTACGTTGATAAATAATATAGTGTTGCTGCATACGTAAATACCTATAGTGGGCAGTTGGAGCCAGTGGGTACTGAGTATTATTGGCCGCCGGAATCATTTAAAATGGTGTGTAACAAGGATTTTTTGCGTCAGTGACAGGTGCAAAAAAGAACGCGTATGCGAAACCAAATGGATGTTGGTGATACCGTTTATGCGTGCATATGTGGTATATGCTCGCAAACAGGACACGACCGTCGAACATGTTCTTCAGCTAGTTTGGTGGCGGTGGTAATCCAGCTCCTGGTGGAAGTTCATATAATGTGCCCAACTATCAAGTATACACGTAGTGTTTTGTTTCCTTAATGTGGTTGTAATAAGTGTATGTACTTATTTATGTTGCAAAATGTATCAAATAAAATTATGTTTCCATTGCTGTTAAATCTTATTGATATTTAACATTATCAGTGGAGTAAATTAATGAATTTCTCCCTCCCGTTCATGTTATCAATAATAATAATAGATTAGAAAACTACACTGTCGGAGGAGGAAGTTGTTTGATAATTATGTGAATATATATGTGAAATCCCACGTGTTATTTTTCTCTCTTCTCTTACGTAAAATACGTAACGTGGCGTGGTTATATAAGGTATATATGATTGCGTATAGCACATTGGGAGAATAAGACTGAAAATGTGTAGTAATATCAAGGAAACAAAACTAAAGCTTTAGGTCAAAGGAATCCCTTAAACAAAGGTTTGTGGTTAAAGAAATGACTCGGGTAGCACCCCGCACGTTCGGAAGGTTTAAGTTAACTTGCACCTGTGGGATAAGACTAAGAGTGTCTAATATGCTAAGAATAATGTGTTATGAGGTATTATAATATCACACAGGTCACATGTTAATTTTTGGAGTCAAGCAAGTTGCGAAATAAAGGTCGGCAAAAGTTATCGTAAATTTCTCTAATAAATTTTCTAAACTTTGGGTCAAATGTATCAGATAATTTCTCCCAATATATAAAGAGTTATGGGAATCACAACCTACCGAATCGAAGGTCTACGGGTCTAGTTCGCAACCAAAAAAACCTCACATCAAACCGACATCGGAGTAAGAAGTTATGACTGTTTTACCACAGACTGTCCGGGCTGAAACCGGGTCGCGAGCCGGGTCGGGTCAAACAAGTAGTATAAGTCGGAAAATCCGACTTTTAAGACCAAAAAACATTTCACCTTCGTCCCAAAACAGTGAGAAAACTGAAGAGAGGGTTCCATGGTGGTTTTGAGTGATTAAGGTACGTTTTTGATGATTTCTATCGTTAAAGTTTGCCCCCGTGCCTAGAAACCTAATCTCTACGCTTTGCAATCGTTTTCCCCTTCTATTAGCTGTGTTTGGAGCTATTTTGGAAGATAGGAATTTGTTGTTCTTGTTGTTTCTTCAAGCTTTATACTTGGTTTGCCAAGGTAATCATCTTCGGACTCTTTTATGATCGTTTTTACAAAGTTCTACGGACGTTTCGTCAAGTTAGGGTCATATGAAAAATCTGCCGATTTAAACTCAATTATGAACTGTTTATAGGTGCGTATAAGCTGCATATATATAGTGTTTGCGAAGCTTAGGACGTAAGGAACAACGTTCGTGAAGGAACTACCGGCATTCGGACGTTCGTTGGAAAGGTATGTTAAGGCTAAGCTCCGTCCTTCCTTTTAGCACGAATTCTGGAAAATTCCTAAGACGCCAAATGTGGTATTTTACTATTCTATTGCTAGAAAGACCTTATGAGAAAGACATTGGTATTGTATCTGAAGTATTTTCATGATGCTATTGGTTGATATTCAACTTGTTCGGTTAAATAGGGTATTCAGCATCTATATATGTCATTTTGTCGG
>ML263769.1:984-25909 GCA_005239495.1 Nicotiana undulata
AAGAAATAAACATAAATGGGTAAGAAATCCTTAACCACAATGGTGAAATCTTCAAGACCCAAGTGTGTGTGCAAAGCCCTAGCTTCAAAACTTGTTCTTCTCTCTCAAAATTATATTTACAAAGCTCAAGATATGTCCAAAGATCTGCCAAGATAAATCCTTTTATAGTGGGCCAAAATTCGGGTGAAAAGCGGACAAAAGCACCCCTGTCGGGCATAGATGCGATCGCATTCCTATCGCATAACAGGGATGCGATTTGCATCTTCCCTTTCTTCGTCGCATATCAAAACCCTAGGTCCCAGAGGTTCATCGCATTTGAGAGATGCGGTCCGCATTAGTGATGTGCGATCGCATTCGTGAGTCGCATTTGCAGTGTAGCTTCAGGCATCAGATTGTGATGTTGTAACTCTAGAGTATATGTGAAATTTTGGGTACTTTGGCCTTTGTCTATCTGTTTCCCTTTTTATCCGTGAATTCTTAAATTATTTATGAATTCTCCAGGCATTTGACTTCGTTTTCGAATACTTTGAGTTGACCATCCAAGGAGTCCTTTGTCAATCTCTAGTTTTTTGACTTACTAAATTTATGTTTTGGCCTTTATGCAAGCTGACAAAATACTATTTCCCACATGTCTAGTTCTGAGTGGTACACATGCTAAGTCTATTTTATACCAATAAAAGTTGAGTAGAGAAATAATAATTTAACCCACACTTAGCAATTGCAAAGCACAAAGGAAGGAGCTTTTTTTTTTCTTCAAAATTTAGTGTACAAAATAACATCATTTTAATATGATGAATCGGCTTCTATTCCAAGGGAAAATGCACAAATAACTAATTTAGGATCCTCATTTAAGAAAATTAAAATTTATGGTTTATCCACTTCAGAGTCAGACTTCCGACATACTCAATTAAATTGCAAAAATTCGCGTTCAGAGTTACAAACTTGTCTGAAGTTTTGGCATATCTCTTGTATTCAAGATTTAGGGGTATGAAATAACGTCAATTTAATGTGATTAATGAGCTTCTTCTCTAGGGGAATGTGCACAAATAACTGATTATGGGATCATTATTTAAGGCATACCCAAATTTTCTAAAATTTATAAGTTCAGCCATTTTAGAATTAACTTTCGATATACGAGATTGAAGCTTTAAAAATTTGCGCCTGAAGTTACAAATATTATTTAAAGTTTTGCATATTGTTTGTGCAAGCAAACTTCGGACATAAGTATATGAAGTTTGACTAGCCAAAGCCTAACATCTTATGTGTATGTCTTAACTTGTGGTTGTCTGAAGTTGACATATATGATTGAACTTCAGGAATAAATAATTGAGACTTCGGACATATATGATAGACTTTCAGACATATATGCATGTTCAAAATTTCATGTTAAACTATTTATAGAAGAAAATATGCATGTAGATTATGCATGGAAAGAATCAATGAACAATCTCGAATAGGGCGCTATTCATTTTGTGGACGTTTGTCCTTTGAAACTCCATGTTTGGTTCTAGTTATGGTATATATAAGAAGAAGAATAAGAAGAAGATGAGGAGGAGGAAGAAGAAGAGAAAGAAGAGGTGGAAGAGGAAGAGGAACACAAAGAAGAGGAAAAGGAAAAGAAGAAGAAGAAAAAGAAAAAGAAGAACGGGACGAGGAAAAGGAAGAGGGAGAGGAAAAAGAATAACAATAATAATAATAATAATAATAATAATAATAATAAAGAGGGGGGGGGGGGATACAAGAAGACGAATAAATCACATCTCAATCTTAAATAAGTCGAGATCAATTATATGATTTCTCACTAGCAAGAATCAAGAAAGAACACATGGATCAAAGTCACAAACATTCGAGCCTTCTCTATAAATTTCCAACACTCCAAGATCGAGATAGAAGACAAATGAAATATCAGAGTGTTCAATATCTTACTTGTTCATGGGATAATTACTGTTCTTGACAGCCATGAAAGAGTTCACGATGAATAAATTAAATCCACATTCAAATTCAAAATTACTAGTCAAGATCAAGATTTAAGCCCTTGAGTTAAGATTCAATCAAGATCAAATCTATTAAATTCAAGATAAATACTCAAATGCCCTTGAATTTATTTTTTGCAACTAAGAATCAAAGGACCTATGGAGATTGTACTTGGGATAAAATACTACACTTGTTATAATATTTTGTAGTGTTGATTATTTTCTTGATGTGGATGTATTGTCTGCATATTTTGATGGTATTTATTAAATTAGTAGAGTAATTTTTTGAAAATAATACTTTTGATTTTTATCTACTACTTCCTCCATCCCAAAATGGATTATACTTTTCGAAATTCAATAGTCAAACTTTTTTAATAATTATATATATTTAAAAATTACATAAAATATACTATAAATCATAATAATTAACAATTGAAAATATTTAAAAAGCATATAAAGAGTCGTGATGAAAAATAACTCATTTGACTCTCGAAACCTGAAAAGTATGATATTTTGACCAAAAAGTTTACAAAAATAATTTAGGATCTCAAGAATGGATTTGGTAAACTTTTCATTTGCTCTATTATAAAAGTAAGGTCATCCGCAAAAAATAAATACAACTTGTCTTGATATTATAGATAATATTTTCATTCTTAAAATAAATATATGCGGAGGGATTGGATCTTCTTGCCTAATATCTATTTTGTGCACACATATATCCTTTTTCCAATTGGTGATTAAGTAATACTATAAACAAATGGGAAGTAGTTTTAGATCGAAGGAGTTGGATTTTAAGTCTTATTACTCTTACCTACATCAATGGAAATTTTACCTCCTATACCTAAGGCACCATATTTATTATAAATCAAAATTATTTTAAAATATTATTTTTCTATAGCTACCTATTATGTTTTATGACAAAATAAATATTTATGGTATATACTGTCATTTGAGGCATGAAATAAGCTACGAAATACGCTATTTATGTTTTTCCTCACTCTTAGACAGCTGGACATACCTATTTTTAAGGTGATTGTCTTTACTGTATTGATGAATACATAATACATGTGAATATATGCGCCTACAACTGGACTGCCCTGATTTTAGGCGCTTTTTACTGTTGTAATCATGAATAGAACAGCCCGAATACATGTGAATGCGCGTATAGCTGGACTGCCTTGATTTTAGGCGTTTTCTACTGTTGTATTCATGAATACAATATCGCGAATACATGTGAAAACAAGCGCGTACAACTAGATTGCCCTGATTTTAGGCCCTTTTTGCTGCTGTATTCATGAATACATGACGTGAATACATGCGCGTATAACTGGACGCCCTAATTTTTAGGCGTTTTTTACTCTTGTATTCATGAGTACAGTAGTGCGAATATAATAAATACAGTACGGTAATAACTGAATAATAACTGCGTAAAGTAATTATGGATATGATAGCTATATTAAGTTAATAAACCTAAACAAATGGTTTCTGAATTTTTTTCTACATTAATCTATTTTGGACCTATTCAAATCCAGCTCAACTGGGCGTTTGACCTGAAATTAAAGAATATCCACGTTTGAGTAGAGGCTGCAAGTTGAAGAAAACAAATGTCGTTGAGTTACAGATAAAGAACGAGTCTTGTCTCTATCTTTATTTTCGGCTGAGCTGAAAATCCTCCAAATCACTAGTGACGGTGTCCTTCTCTGTCACTCTTATCTTAACTTTGTTGTTCCCCGTTCTTATAAATTCTATCCATATTGTTTTTATCCGAATCTACATCTCCTTTTGCACTGCGGTCGGAAAATAGCCGCAGTGTTTGTTTCAGACATTCAACTTAATCTTGGGTAATTCAGGAGCTGTGTTTCTTTTGCTTTTTTTTTTTATTACTCATTTTCATGAATAGCTAATATTGATACACTTGAAGAAGGAGGTTGTGTTGATTGAAAATTTCCTTTCTGTATATGTTGGTTAACAAAAAAGGATTTGCCTTTTGTAATTGGGCTAATGGATCGATGCTACTGGAGCTGGTTTTACCTTTTGGCCATTGATTTATCTTTCTCTAAGCTAATTATTTTGATTCTGTGTGTTTAAGGTGTTATTAATTTAGTACATAATTGAGACGTTTCTTTTAATTCAGATAGGTGAATTTTCTGAGTGATATGTGAAATTATGTAGCTGGTAACCACCACCCGTCTTAACCAGTAATTATTTATGATGTTAGTTTCTAATTCTAATGGGCTGTATGGGCAATTTAAGATCTGATTGTCATACAACTTTTTTTTAATCAAAGAATCTATTAGCTCTTTGCAATAGCGATGTAGGTGTTGTAAATTGATAATTGCGATATACAAGTCGATTTTGTTTGCTTTTTTTTAGTTATAAATATTTATTTTGCATCCTCACCCCCTCCTTTTTGACTTTTAAGGGATGGATTTTGGCTGGTGCTATGGTGGGTAGGGTAACTTAACACTTATCTTTTGATCTCTACCGGCGTGCAGAGGCGGATCCAGAATTTAAACTATATGGATTCAACTTTATCCCATATTTTTAACATTGAATCCATTATTTTTCTTAAATTATGGATTCATGTCTACTATTTTTGCAATTTTAGTGAATTTTCACACATAAATTTATACTCCGCAATTGAACCAATCACTAGAATACTACATCTGACCCTGTTGGCATGCCTTACTTTTGCTTTGTTCATGTGAGAGGAGTATGTGCGAGTTGTCTACTAATTGCTCTCTTAGTTTTGGTTTGTTTGCGTTTTGAAGCATTTATTCACAAATTTTCTGTTGTTGTTAATGTTAAAAGGCTTTGGTTTTGCTATTGGAGAGAATATCTTCTTCATAGAGTGCAGATGAAGTAACTATATATGACTCGTTGTATGATCTAGGGCAGGTGATTCTTTGCTTGGAGCCTTGTACAGGATGGAAGTAACAGGAGGTTGAGACCTTTAAATTCTATGGCATTGGAAGGTATTCCTTCAATTATTATTTAAAAAAAAAAAGAAAATCTGTGTCTTTTTACCGAGTAATCTTCTTTTGCTTTTGAAAGGTACTTAAAAACATTTACTTTTCTGAATAGGTATTTGGGAAATGCTTGGGGTAGCAGAAAACTTGCGGAAAATAGAAAGTGGGAGCAGCAAGTGTTGTCCGTCTAACAAGTTTTACCATAGAACCCGAAGAAGTGGCATGGAATTTGACTCTGATTGGACCAAGCATAGAAAATCTTCAACTTCTTTTATCCCTTGGTCTTCTAAGATTGCAATTAGTGAAGGATATCATGAATTTCTTTAGTCAATTGCCAATTTATTCGAGGCCTGATCAATGATCGTATCACTTTGTCAAAAAATTGTGGTTTTAAAAAGTGGAAACAAGAGAGTCACTACATCAAGTATGTGTTCCACAGATTTGAGCCAGCAAGATAGTCTAGGTTATGATTCCTTTTTAACTTATAATTATGTGTCTGATGGCCCCATCTTGCCTGGACTGCCAGATGATGTGGCAAAGTATTGCCTTGCACTTGTTCCCCGATCTGATTTTCCTGCTATGGGTGGTGCCTGCAAGCGGTGGAGGTCATTTCTGCAAAGCAAAGAGTTCATCAGCATTAGGAAGCTGGCTGGTCTTCTTGAGGAATGGCTATATGTCCTGACAGTGAATGCTCGAGGAACAGAAAGCTACTGGGAGGTTTTCGATTGTTTAGGAAACAAACACCATCAGCTCCCACAGATGCCCGGTCATATAAAGGCTGCTTTTGGAATTGTAGTTCTCAATGGTAAACTTCTTGTTATGGGTGGTCATTCCACGATTGGTGAATCTGGGTTGGTCTCAGCCGACGTTTATCAATACGATTCTTACTTGAACAGGTCTGTCAGTGCTTCTGTTTTTATTTCCTTCTCTTTTTGAGGCCTTTAAATATTTTGCACTTCCCTAGATTTTCTCTTTGTTTTCATCATTATCAATCACGAGATTTAGGCATGTTCGTTCTTATGCCTTACTGTAATGTAGTTTTCCTTATTTTTTGTGTACTTTCAACTGCCCATTTTCCTAGTAGACATGTGCAGGAATGCTTTTGAGATAGTTTCGCCTTTACCACCAATATAAAAACACTATCAATCCAAGTGGAAACACTATCAAATTATCACTAAAAATTTGCTCACCTGCGTCTGATTTTAAGAGTGCTTCAAATAGTGGAAACCCTTGTCATCTCCTACTCAGAATTGTTGAAAGGAAAATAGACATTGTGGATAACAATAAAAAAAAAATTGAAAAATAGACTTTGTTGATTTACATTATGGATCTTTTGGTTTATTTGCATCCCTGGCCGGAGTAAACTTTACTTGGAATTACTAGGTCAATTGACACTGCAACTAGACTGGTCTCTTTTGGAAGTAGTAGCTTCTCACAATTTTTCTTTATTTGTTGGTAGGATGACAGTCTGGCATAAAGACTGCGTGTGCAATTTGATCTGCTGATTTGAACTGAGTTATATTATTTCCTGCTTGCAATCTAAAGGTATAAGAGAACTATCTTTTGATGTTTTGAATGATTCAAGTTTCTTTTTTTCTCCTTTTATATATCTTGGGCAGGTGGAGCAAAATGGCTAGCATGAACGTGGCACGTTATGATTTTGCTTGTGCTGAGGTGAATGGAATGGTTTATGCAGTTGGTGGTTTTGGGATAGATGGGGAATCTCTTTCTTGCGCTGAGGTTTATGATCCAGATCAAGATAAATGGACTGTGATCGAGAGTCTTCGCAGGCCAAGGTGGGGCTGCTTTGCATGTGGATTTGGGGGAAAGCTTTATATTATGGGTGGTCGATCAAGTTTTACAATTGGGAATTCAAGGTCTGTTGATGTGTATAATCCCAAGAGTCACACTTGGGGCGAGATGAAAAAAGGTTGTGTTATGGTTACCGCTCATGCTGTTCTGGAAAAGAAGCTCTTCTGCATAGAATGGAAGAACCAGCGGAAACTATCCATTTTCAATCCGGAGGACAATTCATGGAAGATGGAGCCAGTTCCAGTGACAGGGAGTTCAAGCATTCGATTCCAGTTTGGCATACTGGATGGGAAGCTTTTGCTGTTTTCTCTACAAGGCGATCCTGGTTATAACACCCTGCTATATAATCCTAATGCAGCTCCAGAATCACAGTGGCAGACTTGTGACATAAAGCCATCTGGTGTGTGCCTTTGTACTGTTACAATCAAGGCATAAAAATCAAATTGCAAGAAAGAGTTAGACATCGACGCACAAGTGTCTGTTTACTCGATGTTTCTCTTCAGAAGTGATGATCAGTTCCGCTAAACTATTTCCAAATTTGAACTGCTTCTGAATGACTTGTGTTCTTGCTCAACTTCAGTCTGATCCTGGACGGCTTCTCCTATAAATATGGCTTTTACCTTCTGTTAAATGTGACTGAAACTACTTCTTGAAGGATGTTGTACTCCCTAAAAGATATATGCTGTCACCCTGCACATGCTTTTCATGTCGTTACCAAATTGTAAATAAAAAAAATTGTTCTTTTGGTATCTGTTCATGTATTTGATCAGGTTCACCCCTAATTTTCAATTTTATACTATTGAAAAGCTCATGCAAGAAAACGTTCCTTTTTAAATAAAAAAAATAGTATGCTTAAGAAATATCCGTTTCATTTTTCCTATTTTTGAGTTCCAAACAGAATCTTATAGTCTAGTTATCTTTATCGTTCAAATTATTGTATACACATCTAATGAGGCGTTTGTAGTGAAAAATGATTGTCTAAAACTGTGTACTTCGAAATACGAGTGACAATTAAACTTGTAATATGGTTATAAGGATATGTGATCTGATTCAATGCCAATTGATAAATGACTAAATGAATAAAACGGATCAAACCAGTGCCGTTTGCAAGTTATCGACCTCGGTTTGGAACAAGCCCGGGATCAAGCGTTAAGAACAACAAGAACAATAAGAGCAATAGAGAATTGTAAACTAGTAAAAGAGCAGAGTATTATTATTTTTCAGTAATTGCGTGTATGATTTGTATGATGTATATGTCCTTACAAATGAACATGGTTCCTCTTTATATCGTAGAGGAATCCTAAACGAGGTATAACTCTAATTTCGGAAACAAAATACATGATTGATACCAATAACCGTTAAGGGTTCTGTCAATCCCGAGATTCTCGCCGAGATTCGTGGTCGATTGCGGATATCTCGTTATTCCGTTACTCGATGTCGATCTTTCCCGATCTCGATCCTTCGGCCTCTATGTTCCTCGAACTCGAATTTGCTTCGATATGAGCTTAATCTCGAGGCAGACCCTCGAGCCCATAAAATCAGACATGGTCGATTTTAACAGTATACAGATAGTCCCCGCGTTTCTTAGAATGATAAGAAACGATTTGAGCCTCGATTCTCCTGTACCTCGATCATGACGTCGTCTCCATGACGTAGGCGATGGATGTGACCGAAACATTCCGTAGGTTCGGTTCCCAAAAACCATCAATGCATGCCAGTCGTCGGTCGGCCACTAGTGATACCGAACCGTCGTCTCAAGCCTATAAATACCGTCTCTTTTGTTGATTCAAAATTTACCTTGCTTTGATCGGAAACTCTTAACTCTCCAATTCTTCCCATGTTTCTCTCGTCGCCGCCAATTACGCCACCGTTGCTTCAGTCGGAGCCACTAATTTCATATCGTTCTTCCACCTTTTACTAATATACAAATGGCGAAGACCTCCAAGACTGTACCGCAAAAAGAGAAAGCTTCATCTTCTTCTTCCCGGCCGGCCGGTGATAAGATGCCGGTAGAACCGCCCTCCACGAATACATTCCTGGCCCATGCGTTCTCAAATCCGACTTTAAATTCGAGAACCCCTCATCGGTGCCGGGCCGGTGCAAACACATGTCGATGTACATGTGTTCGATTACTGAGGGCCATGTCGATGCCATGAAGACGAACTGCAAATGGGGTTCGGGGGTAGTGGTGTGCATTCCTTCTCCTGAAGAGAGTATCACCATGCACGTGAAGGGGTTCTTAAGTGTTTACACTTACCCTTCACACTAGGTCCCGTCGACCCGGT
This sequence comes from Nicotiana undulata, assembly GCA_005239495.1. Taxonomy (NCBI): domain Eukaryota; kingdom Viridiplantae; phylum Streptophyta; class Magnoliopsida; order Solanales; family Solanaceae; genus Nicotiana; species Nicotiana undulata. The sequence continues at coordinate 10,024 of ML263769.1, forward strand.
GATTTTCGACTTCTGCAGGAGGTACGGAGTCACCCTCGGTCAGCTCCATCCTTCTCTTTGGCGCGGCTTTTTCTCCAACAAGGCCAGGGGTCGGAGTTCACTCTGAACCATCTCATTCGGTTGTACATGCCTCGACTCTATCGAGGGCTAATTAAGCTTCACTATCGAGCAACAAAGACTCTATTCTTGAGCGTTGACGAGGATAAAGATCGAGGGAGGATGAGCCGATTCATACGAGTGAGGACCTGTGACATAATACCGAAGGAAAAGATGTTGTTCCCTCAGGAGTGGAATTCCAAGCGTAAGTGAATTTCTATTCTTTGATTTTAGTGTTTCTTTTGATTTTTCCTAACATTTTTCTTTAATCACGCAGTTGTCCCTTGGATGCCTAAGGCGGTGCCCGATTTTGAAGACTGGATCCCAAAGCTCGCCTCTACTTCGACTCGTGCTGAACGAGCATGGAGGGAATTGGCCAAGGGCAGGTGGGAGGCCAAGAACCATGGTAAGGATCTCTTCTTACGTATTCCGAAGTAATTGCATGCTTTCTTCATTACTAATATTTCCTCATGTAAGTCTGACCAAATATGTCATTCTAAGGCCTTCGAGTAAAGGAGGCGAAGCCAAGTCTCCAGCTCCGAGGCCGGAAAAGGATAAGAAGAGAAAGGATCTCTCGCAATACGAGGTTTCCAAACCCAAACCTCGGAGGGTGAGGAGAAAAACGGTTGGTCTCTCGGCAAACACGGTCCAAAAGTTGAGAGACCAAGATGAGGAAGAAGAAGAAGAAGACACCTCGACGTTGATAGTTCGTCCTCGCAAGGCCGCCGAGGTCGCCCCACATTCCGGGCTGCCACCCGCTATAACTGAGCCTCACATCGAGGGGGCTTCGAAGAAGATTTCGGGGGTGAACCCCTGGTCTCCTGAGGTCAAGGTGATTTCTCGATCATCAAATTCTACACCGGGCGGGGCCGGTTCTGAAACTCAGAAGATCCGACGGAGGACCCCAAGCGATTCGCTCGGGGCCATGACAATAGGTCAATTGCCCTCAATACTGGTCTTTTCTGAAGAAGCAGTAAGGGAGGCCCAAAGGTTGAAGACCCCCGATGTCAGCGGAGACTCTAGTGCTGGTGATACTTTCCGGGATTACTTTGTGGGGGTCGATGACGCCTCTGATATTATTGACGCTTCGATCCTTATGGAGGAAGCCCAACGTCTTTTTTCCAAGGTAAGTGCCAGTTGCTTTTTAGTTATTCTTATTCGCCTTTTTCTTCACAAATTTAACTTGTGCTTTCTTTTTTGTATAGGCCTCTGCCAAATTCCGAGCTGACCTTAGTCAGTGTGAAGCCAAACTTCAAAGGGTCTCGGAAGAGAGAAATGCCCTGAAGATACTTTGTGGCCAAAAGGACGAGGTCATAAAGGATCTTCAAAGAATGGTCATTCAGGAAGACACTTCCTGCAAAGTTAAGCTTAAGGGACTGTATGTTCCAGTTATTCTAGGTGTCACCCTTGCGAGTACGGATATTTATTATCCTCGGTACATAAGGATCACCGCAAGCCGAGTAAGAGTCATCGATGAGGTGAGAAGACGCCAAAGATGAAGAGGTAAAACATCTATAGGTAGCTTATTGTAACACTAAATCTTAGTACTCCCCTTAAGGGGAAAATATGGAGTGATGTGGTATTAAGTCTGAGTTAAGTTGTTCTAATAACTATGGAATGGTAAAGGAAGAATGCGATAAAATGAAAAAGGGATGAGATTGCACTTATTGAAAGCCTACAGATATGCTACGATCCAGAACATTATGCAAACACGACGTCAAGGAGAGAAAGTGAGGCGAGATGTTATTGACAAAAAAGAAGCTAGTGCAGGAAGTAAGTTACGATAAAGGAAATAACCCAAGAAAGATTACGCGAAATATTGATATGAGAATGGGCCAACGAGTAGTTAGTAATTAATTCAGGAAGATCCTAGCTATGGCTAGACAAGAGGATACAGATAAATCAACACATCGTGCAAGATACATATAATGAACCCCAACATAGGGAATTCAGTCTCGCAGATATGACATCGTGATCCTGGAGAAATATTCAGGTAGGAGTTGGGGTAGTTGTTGGCCCAAGAAGCTGAATGGTTTTGAAGATTGACAAAGGAACTCAAAGTTGAACCACACTACAACAAAAAGGGGATTTAGTGGCAATTATTTAGCGGCAACAAATTAATTGCCACCAATTTATTCACGAACGGCAAATGTTAGTGGCAAATGGATATTAACCGGTAAATATTTGCCATTCAGAAAATTAGACGGTAAAAGTATTGTTTTTACTTTTAGTATTCTCTCTGGTTTCTAATTTTCCTCAAAATTCTCTCCCGCGTAAACATTATACCCTCTCATACCATTACGATTAAAAAAAATAATTCATAGAGCAAACTGTCTAAATTTCTATCGGCAACCAAATTGCCGGCCACCATCAGAATTGTTGGTAAGTATCTCTATTTAGTTTTTCAATTAGGTAGGTCTAAGTGTTGATGAAAATTTCTAATTGCCGGGCGTAGGGTTTCAATTGCCAAAGCTTTAATTCCTTGAATGAGAATTTTCTTCGTATCTTCTAGTGTGGGTTTATATAATTTTCTTGCTTCAAGAATCTAAAGAACTGTTTTCCCAATAATCAAGTCATACCACTTACTGATTGCTGCAACATAATTGATTTTATAGGCTATAGCATAATTTTCTATATTGCATTATGAGTTTAGTGATTTAACTTCACTATTTCTATATTCTAGATCTCTGGTTGTTGAGATGTATTAAACCTTTCCTCCTCTAGTTCAGACTAATTTGTTTTTTAGTATTTTTTATTTTGCTGAATGGATTCCAAGTAACTTGTGATGCATATACTATACAACTCATATTTGGATTGGAACACCACCGCAGAAGTTCGCTCTTATTGTTGATACAGGGAGCACAATTACCTATGCCCCTTGCTCTGAGTGTAAAAAGTGTGGCAACCATCAGGTTTGCTCATTTCTCAACTATTTTTATGTCCTGCTTTCCCTCTTTTCTTTTTATGGATAAATATTAAAGGTTATATTTTTATCTTGATTCTACATTTGTGTGTTTTGATAGCTCGATATGGAAATTAAAATTCTAAATATTTATGTATAGGTGTAATTTCATAAACATTACCTAAGAAACTATTGGTTTCTGAGGAAATCATTTAGCAGGATACATTTATTTATAAGGATTGAGGAAAAGAAGACGTGGATAGGTAAACAAGAGCAAACCAACCTATGTAGGATACATATAGTTCTAACCCTCTCTTTGTTGATAAGATGTACAACTCCATTGTACAATTTCACGATGTTTTAGATGTGATTCTTGCTTAATTTGCCTTGTAATCATAAAGGATCTCCTAATTAGAGAACACATATGAGCACTTATATAACTTCATGACTAGTAAGTTTACTTTGAGTCATCCTGTTAATTTTGTGACAAATGCTTAATATAGCACGTAGAATAGTATGGCATTTGATTTCTGTATTTTGATCGGTGGTGCTATGTGCTTTGTCTTATCTAAGATCCTAAGTTTCAGCTGGAAATGTCAAGAACTTATCAATCTGTGAAATGCAATAAGGCTTATCCTTGTAACTATAACTTAAGAGGAAGCAATGTATTTATGAGAGACGGTATGCTAAGATGAGTGCAAGTTTTGGGTTGCTTGGAGAGGACATGATATCTTTTGGAAATCTAAGTGAGCTTGCACCACAACGATTTGTTTTTGGAAGTGAAATTGCGAAATATGGTGATCTTTACAGCCAATGTGTTGATGGTATAATGGGTTTGAGACGAGGTGATCTTAGTATAGTTGATCAACTTGTTGAAAAACATGTAATTAATGATTCTTTCTCCTTGTGCTAAGGAGGGATGGAGTTTGGTGGCGGGGCAATGGTTCTTGGTGGAATAAAATCACCTGCTCACATGGCCTTTACCAAATCCGATTTTGCTCTCAGATATGCATTGAAAATAAATGTTTAGAAACATAGTGATGTTAGGTATCCTCCTAGCAAATACACTTGATAAATCTTACGCATTTACTTTAGTCTCGGATGGCAACGGCCCGTGCTACAATATTGACCTAAAGGAGATACATGACGATGGCAAGACGTTGAACCTAAGTCCGCGGGTATTTGGTGGAAAACATGGGACTATACTTGATAGTGGTACCACCTATGCTTATCTTCCAGAAGCAGCACTTGCATCTTTCAAGAATGCTATAAGATATAGTTTATTTAAATATTTGCCTATTTTTTGGTCAGTTTGTTTGATTCGTTCTGGCTGAGAAATTAACTAGTGGCGAGTAGCACGTTATTGATGAGAAGAATGTTCTGAAGAAATTAGATGTTAAAATATATTCATTTGAATAATGTGTTTTCTATATGTAACTCAGTCTATTAAAATTTTCTTGCGATTCAAAGTTCTATTTACACCACTGATTGGTGAAGCAAACCATCATATCCTAGTGTGACATGGATGATTCTATAGTTAGAGATTCTTGTACATAAGAGGGACTGAAACTAAAACCTCCTGGTCAATAATAGTTTGAGAGCTACCTCTTTGATAACTACAACATGTTGTTGAGGAAAAGTAAGAATCCACGTGTCTCGTGATCTTATAACTCCACCGCCTAGCTTATTCCTCTTAAAGAAAAGGGGGCTATGTATTATGGCCTCTATCCCTTCTTTTGCTGTTAATTTATCTACTATTAAAGGGCCTAATTAAGATTCATTAACCACTTACTATAGTTTCTTTTTCCTATTTTAAAGTTCTGAATATGATAATACACCATCTTTCGACATATACAGAGTTCCTCGCAAGTTTCTGCATATCTTTGATGTTATCTTTCATTGCATTTGCTGCGTTACATTTAGTGAAGGAAAAGTGGAGTCATTGGTTGTGAGTTTGTACATTATATTACTTGTGGCTATTAACTTTAGATAAACTAAGTCTTTTCCTTTTTGGGACGAACCTCTTCAACTTTTCTTTTCAGGTAATGAAAGTGCTTCATTCTCTAAAATAGATCGAAGAGCCAGATCCTAGTTTTAAAGATATCTGCTTTAGTGGTGCTACAAAGTATTTATAAGAAGAGTTCCAAAATTAATTTGACGTCTATGATTTTCTTGCTTAATTTTTTTTTCTCCTATCGTTGGTGTTACTAATATTATTTAATATCTTATATATTCCAGTGACATATCATAACTCTCAAATAACTTTTCCGCGTGTCGCAAGGTATTCAACAGTGGAAAGAAACTAACTCTCTTTCTTGAAAACTACTTGTTTCAGGTAGGCATTTTATTCTGCTTTAGTACTTTCTTAACTATCTTGCCAGCACTTTTTGGCATCACATATACTGGCTTTTTTTATCTTTACGGTTTAGTATTGATTAATTTTCCCCTTCTCCATTGTAACTTGTATTCTATAAAGCACTTCAAAGTATGTGGTGCTTATTGCCTAGGAATTTTCCCAAATGGAAAGAATCCAATTAGTCTTCTTGGAGGTATTTCGAACAACTTGACAAAGTTCATCGTCCTAGATCTTTGGTTCTGTAACATGCATGCTTTTAATAGCAACGACAATCATTGTTTCCAACAATCTTGTTACTTACGATTGTGAAAATAAAACAATTGGATTTTGGAAAACTAATTGTTCAGAGTTATGGGATAGACCCAACTTATCCCCTCCACCTCCGTCTCTACCTTCACCATCGCTCTCAAGCTTGGATAACACAAACCTCACTGAAAAAGTAGAAACTTGATCAAAACGATCGACTTGCTGCTCGTATTGAGTCCAAGGAGGGGGACACTTTGAGGGTGTCTATTAGGAAGTATAACTTCCGTTGGGACTTAGAGGAGGCTCCGGGTGTTGTAGCATTGAAGAACTATATGAATACTGGATACTTTGGAGATATTTATATAGCCACTTCAACTTTAACGTTCATTGTACGCTTTGACACTGATAACTCGAATTTCTGGGTGCCCTCGTCGAAATGCACTTCTATTAGATTCTATACATGTTTATGGTACAAAGCATAGTATTGAAAGCTAATAGAAGTCATGCATCCATCTTGGGTCATCTAATTTGATGATTGTCTTTCTCGGTGCAGGCTATCTGTGTCTCTCATTCCCAGTACGACTCAAGTCGATCAAGTACTTATATGGCAAATGGTATGCCATTTGTCCATTTCTATATTTTGATACAATTTGTTTATTAGTGTCATTTGCTTGCTTATTGCTGCATGAAACATATGCCTAGACTGTTATTTTACAAGTGTTTCAACCATGGAGAGAGGATCCCCTCCACTTTTCTTACTGCCCTTATGTGTTTTTCACGGTGCATTAAGGAATTCTCTTGGAGAAGTTAAGCGATAAGTGCATGTGGTCGACTGTTGGGACATAAAAGGTGGCTATTTATTTTATGTTTCCTCAGTATATACCATAGTTAGTGAAGTTTTTGGAATGTTTCCTCAGTATATACCATAGTTAGTGATGTTTTTGGAGAGAACATTAATACACTGTTTGCGATTAGTGCTTGTGAGTTTTGGTGTCTAGTGGTAATTCTAACCTATGGTGCCTTCTGTACGGCCTGACAGTCTTACTTCATCTCTATTAACAAGGTTTTATATTCATGTTTTAGCAGGTTCTTGATATCAGAAATTTTCCATAGAAAACTAGTTATTGTTGTATTTGTCTTGTATCGCATTTGCATCAGACGTTCATCTGTTGGTCAAAGAAAATTGATTTGGTATAGCCTATAGTAGTTGACTAGGTTTACAATATGTGTGAGTTCTCTCCTACCTTAATAAAAAACATTAAGATCATATTGAATGTTTCCACAACGCCGTGATCATACTTTGCGTTGTAATTTAATGCGATTTAGTTCGCGATACATTTTTGATTTGCCATACAGGGGAGTCTGCTGTAATTTAGTATAATAGTGGATCTCTATTGATTCTTCAGATATTACAAATTACCGATGAACGATGACGTAATAAATTTTTCCTTCTAAAGTCAAGTTTGAGGGACTTTTAGAAGCTAATCAACTAGATATTCACTTTGATTGATACTTAAAGCAGATCTAGACAGAATTTGATTTACGATTTGATCTAGGTTAAAGGTTAGCTAGGTGCCAAATGAACTACATATCTCTATTCAAATTTTCTGTTGCATCAAGAAATAACTAACTAAGTGCATGAACCTATGAGGGAAGGATTAAGAATAACCATTGTAAATATCCTACAGATTTCTTGTCACCTTTGGTTGGCAGTTATGAGATACAACATGTACTTGTAGAAGTGGCTGCTGTATAGTTATTGAATTAATCGAGTTGTAACTGCTCAACTTGCTCTATTTCTTGATTTCAGTTATAGCTATTTGTCGAAGCTAATGCACATAATTTTCTTGTCACCTTTTTGGGAGATTCATTAATAGCATGTAACCATAATCTAGTATTCATGTTAAGGAAAAGAACTTGGCGACTATAATATTTGCAATTTAACTTGGCGTGCAACTTCTTTTTACTTCTCCTAGTTAATACTCTACTTTTGATTTATTTTTGTTTATTCTCTATCATAACAGAGAAAGAAACTCTCTTTAATTGATTGCACATCCAATTTGTTCGCCTATTAATCTATCTAGTTATTTTTGCTTATAGATGATAGGTGAGGGAGTTGGCTGACAAAGAATCTGACAATGAAGGAATCTTCGAGATGTTCTTTCACATTGTATTTTATCTTTTGATAATGTTATTTTATAATTTCAGGTCATACAGTCTCATGTCCGATAATTTAGTGGGTGAAAGATATCAAAATGATGAAAAGTTGCAGAAATAATTTGAAGACCATCATTCGTCTGGATTAGTTATATTATGACATTAACTATTTAGTTCAATTTTGTTTTTAAGTTACTATGACATTAATATTTTGATTAGTACTTTCTTTTGTTTATTAAGATTTAATGAGATATATTATATTTTTTTGAATTAATATTAATATATTTTATTATTTGGGTCATATTATGGACGAATGTAGTAACTATTATTAATGGTGGCTAAACTATTGCTATTATCGCTTGTGACTTTTAGTGCTAATTTAGTTGGATATACCGACTATAAAAATGGATGATAAAAGGGCAAATTAAGATGTTTTTACAAGGGATATTGTAGCTGTTATAATTGCTGGAAAACTATTGTCGTTAAAGATGTCACGACCCAAAATCCATAAGGTCGTGATGGCGCCGGACACCACTGTATGGCAAGACAATCATTAAATGGTTAAGTTAAATTTCCCGTCTTAGCATTCTTGAAATCATTACCTTTCACTTTATTACATAATAACTGAATAAAATCCGCTAAGTAAATACGATAGTCTAATATTCCATTTTGATAAAATACATCTCAAACACATCCCAGAACCCAGTGTCACAAGTGCATGAGCGAACTTCTAAGAATTTATACAAATACTACAATGCCTGTCCGAAATACAAGTTGGACAAGGTATTTAAAATAAAAATACAATACATAGAGGAAGACTCTGCCAGCTGCGGGTCGTCTCCGGGTGATGCAACTCGTCTAAGTCTCCAAGTCAGCCATATAGCTGCGAAAGTACCTGTGCAACAAAATGCACAGCAAGTGTAGCATGAGTACGAAAACAACGTGTACTCAGTAAGTATCCCGCCTAACCTCAGAGAGGTAGTGACGAGAGGTCGGATTTGGCACTTGCTAGAGGACAATTTAGTATGATCAAGTGAGACACTAAGCATGAATATCATAGGCAATTTAATAAAATCAGGGGTAAGACATATCACTTCTTTCACATTTAACACTTTAATTCTCCGTCATTTCGATTAACAAATTAAAATCACAGGCCAATAAGCAGGAAATGACTACAGAAAGTACACAGCAGATATCATGCGCAAGAAAAGCCGAGGGTCGAACGACGCGGACCAACAATAATAAAATGTGCACTGCCGAAGGGTCGAACGACTCGAACCATAGATGCATATATTTCCCCCGCTCGCGAATCGATCATGCGACACAGTCATATATAAATAATAGAGTTATCCTGCTCGCGAATCATGCATGCGACTCAGACACTCATATATACATATATTCACATAATTAATCATCATTTTTATCAGGAAAGGAAATGATAAAATTCTCATTAAATGAACAGGGAGATAATATTTAAATCATTTCTGTAAATTCATTTGCCAAGTTTAATAATGTTTAAATATTATAAGTTTGTCAAGAACGCGACTATCCACAGAAGAATCAATTCTCTTTCTAGATGATTAAGGGAAGTAAACTCTAACCTTCTTAGGTAGTCAATTACTAATTCACTAGTATTAACAGTCTAATATTATTGGAAAGATAACAAGTACAACACATAAGGCATGCTAGTGGGTCCTAGACTACCCGAACACAAGAATAATAGTAGCTACGCACGGACTCCTGTCACCTCGTACGTACGTAGCCCCCGCAAATGGTAGCACATAATTATTTAGTTCACCTATGGGGACAATTCCCCCCCACAAAGTTAGAAAGGAGAATTACCTCACTCCGAAATTCCATAAATGGCTTCCAAGCCCTCCCGACGACTCCAATTGATGCACAACGTCCCAAAACTAGCCAAATAACGGGAAAACCAATGAAAATTCACTCTAATACTCGTAACAATTCAAATTATATAAATTCCCAACTCCTCTCAAAGGATTGACCAAAATACCCTCGGGCCCACGTGCCCGGATTCCAAAATTTCTTGAAGATAAACTCTACCCATAGTCTTACTAGCTCAAATATACAATTTACTCTAATTTTCATGCTCAAATTCGTGGTAAAAATCCAAAATACCAATTTCTAGGTTTTCTTCCAAATTCCATAATTTTCCCAAATTCCTACACTTAAATCGGAACCTAAACTATGTATTTAACTTGAAATGAGTTAGGATGACTTACCTTGACATATATGACGAAAATCCCCACTTGAAGCTCTCCACAAATCGCCCAACCAAGAGAAAAATGAGAGGAAATGGCCAAATTCCCGATTTTAAACAATCTGCCCAGGCCCATTTCCGCACCTGCGGTCCACATCTCGCACCTGTGCTCCCGCAGGTGCGCCCAAGAGCCCGCACCTGCGGCTTCCTTCTCCTCCAGCCGGGTCCGCACCTGCGCCCCATTGTCCGCATCTACGCCTTCGCAGGTGCGGAAATTGCATCGCACCTACGCTGCCATACAAGCCAGCCAAACCTCACACCTACGGCGCCAAAGCCGCACCTGCGGCCAAAGCCTCGAAGGTGCGGTCACACCAGACACCAGCAACTTTAGCTCCTCTTCAACTTCAAAATTTGATTTGTTAACCACCCGGAATCCACCCGAAGCCCCCGGGACCCCGTCCAATTACACCAACCTGTTCCAAAACGTAATGTGGACTTGCTCGAAGCCTCAAATAAGACCGAAACAACGAATCGCTCTCCAATTCAATCTTTATGAACTTAGGAATTTCCAACTTCAACATCCGACGCTGAAACCTATCAAATCACGTCCGATTGACCCCAAATTTTGCACACAAGTCGTATTTGGCATTACGGACTTGCTCCAACTTTCGGAATCGCATTCCGACCCCGATATCAAATTTTCCACTGTTGATCGGATTCCTCAAAAACCTTAAAATTTCTATTTTTAGCCAAATGACTTCAAAATGACCTACGGACCTCCGAATTCACTTCCGATCGCGCTCCCAACTCCAGAATCACCATACAGAGCTATTCTCAGAATCGGAATCCCAAACGGACATCAATAACACCAAAATGCATTTCAACCCAGACATATGAAATTTTCTTCTAAAATGCTGACTTCCACAATATACACCGAAGCACTCCCGGGTTATCCAAAACTCGATCCGAACACACACCCAAGTCCGAAATCATCATACGAACCTGCTGGAACCTCCAAATCCTCATTTCGAGGTCGTTTACCCAAATTTCCAATCTTAATCAATTCTTCCAACGTAAGGCTTCCGAAATGAGAATTTTCTTTCCAAATTAGCTCTGAACTTCCCGAAACTCGATTCCGACCATACCTACAAGTCATAATACCTCAAATGAAGCTGCGCATGGCCTCAAATTTCCGAACGACGCGCTGGAGCTCAAAACGACCGGTCAGGTCGTTAAATTCTCCCCCACTTAAACATACGTTCGTCCTTGAACGTGCCAAGAACTGCTCAGGAGTTACCTGAAATCGTTGTTTAACACCTCGTGCACTTGCCCGTGCTGCCACAACCCAGTTGAGCACATTAGTTTGATCAAATTTGAAGATATCCTAATTTATCCATACCATAAGCTCAGAACCCAGTTCCAACACCCGAAATTCTCCGCTAGGCCTGTTTCCAATATATAAACACCGTATCAACTACCACACGAGGTACCAGAACACGACGGTGTACCTTTGCTGAATTAGCACCATGCACCGCATAATTCATCATCTAACCACAATGACATTCCCTGAACCTTAATAGCCAAAATTCTACGAATCTAATGCCCCCAATGCACCTTATAATATATATTTATACATCCTGCTATAATGTTGACGATACCACCACAACGGAGGAGACGTGTAGAAATTCTTAACCAACTGCAGAGTTAACCAAACATTGAATCTTTCCTCTTGATTAGAACCATCATCTCATTACGAACCAAATAATGGTAATTGTCCCTTAATGTACTTCACAAAATCTTATCGCACTGATCCCTGATACAATAATCTCGTCTCACCCAGTATGACCTGCTCAGGCAACAAATCACCCCAGTCATGACCAACAGCCTCACACGGTGCCACAATGCGCCAATAGGCCACAACTTGAACATGATACATATGGAAATGACCCAGGAAGGGACTACTCAACTCACGCAACTAACATGGATTTCCTTAGAAAATAGGAAGCAAAACACAAGGAAAAAAAAATATAAGAACCTTACTCAACATCAACAGTTGCGGCGTGCAACCCGATCTAAATAACATACCCGTGGCGGCGTGCCACTCGATCCCATCATAAAATTCACATAAGAAGACATACTCGGAGCTGAATCGCTCACTATTACAAATTACTGAACATCGGTCACAAGCACGCTAAGTGCATAATACCATCCTGGGAGACTGTTAGAGCCACATGCTACAAAACTTAAGCACAACTGAGGTGCGATATATATACTCCGAATCTCAAGAGCTCTCTTGCTCACATAACATCATCACTACACGGAGACTCAACACATAGGGATCTATCAAGTCGTTTCACACCTCACACGGCACAATCATAATATACATGAATTTGATGAAGACGGAACAACATCTGATATTCCAACACCCCTCCTTGAGGAGCGCCATACTTAAATGAACACACCTGATTCACATGGAGCCCACAACCACATTGAATCCATTCACAACCCTCAAGCCAATTCTGCTCACACTGCACTAGGCTAATAGCTTTACCTGGGTCCATAATAACCCACCTCCTCTCATAACACGCAAGAACAACCATCATAGCCGAGACAAACACCCCACAATCCACAACCAACTGAACCGGACGCCTTCCAGGCATAAATTCTCAAATAAGCAATATTGCACTTCCTTATACTTGGTCTATCAATCAGGTGACTACATGTCACACTTATACAATCGTCCCGTGGTCACGCTCCCACGACCTTTCACACGAGGTAACAAGTCTGCACATCCATACCACCGACCACACTAACACTGTAAAACAAATCAAGAACCCATAACCAGGATACAAAGCCTCTTTCACCAAACATCGATCTCAGGTGACGCTGAAGTCATTACCAGCTTACCCTAAACATTCAAATCCCTTTTTCCTTGCTCACCCGAGCTCATGACATCCTTGTTAACACCGAACCGCAAATCTCGATTCCTACTCCCAGTCATATACTGTTTACTGTACCTAACATGCCAATATGAAATAGCACAAGAATTCCATCATAACTCTTGAATCACAGATAGGGTGAACACTTCATCATATAGAAACCTCTTACTTACCTCAATTCAAGAGAATCATAACAATACACTAGTGAATTCTCACAGTCACAATACACGCAAATCCTTAAGTAGTAGTCTATACCACCTTAAACCTTTCGGGAGCTGCCTACACATGACAGGCCATAATACTTGATTGCTTCCAAATAAAATCCATTACGGAGGCCGACAAGCCTCGCACGCACCAGCACAAACCTCATGCACAACCTAATCACATTGAAGGACTGATCACTGCCATACATGTGCCATTCCAACCATGCTAACCATGCCATACATGTGCCATTCCAACCATGGCTAACCAATCTATCTTCTTTTAATTATTTTTAATTGCCTCAACCATCACATAACGAACTCAATCCTCACTCATTCCGAGTGGCCTTGACTCACGGGACCATGCGATCTCAATCCTGCAAACCGTCTCATACCCTCCTGATAATCTTCCTACAATCCGGATTTTAATTCTCTCACTCCTCCAATACTATCCTACATGCTGAAAATAACATAGGACACTCCAACCATTTTCCCTTTCTCAGAAATTACGCTGCAAAAGCTCGATTCTTAATCATACTGCTGCTTGAAACCCTTAAACACCGCACTCTTAACTTCGAATTCATTAGGACCACTATTGAGAGTCACTCACTCTGACTGGCCCCAAATACAATCAACTCCAAGGCTCTTCTAGCACATGAACACCTTCTCAATGAAGCACGTGACTGAGTCACTACCCTTATAACTCGCCTATGCGTTAAGCTTAAATTCTGAATCTTCCAAAGCCCAACCCTTGTCCAATAGGGCCAACTTTTGCACACATTTCTCAAATCCCATGCACGATTAACATTTTACTCCTTTCCCCTTAGCTGCAATAACTTGCAAATACGCCGATAATCTGCAATCCCATGAGAAGACAATCCTGCAACCCAATTCCAAGCGGTGGGACTCTCCCACTTAGCCTGAAGCTACTCCTAACACCACTCCGGACCCCACCGAAATTCTTTCTTCATTGCTGACATGATCTTGCTCAACCAACCGTCCAATTCTTCAAACTTCTTCTGTTAGCACTCCCAGAATACTCAAATTCTCTAGCATCATTCACATATTCGGCCTCCTACCAAATTTCCACTAAAATTCCTCGCAGAAACTTGCCACCCACACGACCGCTAACCTGCTCACAGGAGATAAGCCACATGTGGAATTTACAACTGACACCTTCCAACGACGTTGTACTGCACAATCTCTACGACATCAATACCCCATCCTACGCCCTTCTTCATTTACCAACTTTACTAGACCGTCCGCTCCCAATGGACATCTATAAAATGTGCGACAATATCTTCAAATTCACCGCCACATTGCATCCTTCTTCATCCCTAACAACTCCTCTCTATTGTATCCCAACCTTCCGCCGAAATAACCCACATTTCAATTTAAGCTCGCGGAGCCAATCACTGTCCACTAAAATTCTCAAATCACTCCAAACTCCTCCTCAAGATAGGCAGCTGTCTTACCGCTAAACTCATATGCTACGCTGCCACTCTCCCATTTTAGTTAAACTACCTGACTCTCATTCCTTACGCCTGGCCTTTTAGAAATTTATCCGCCACCTGACACTTATCACATGTCTTCCTTCATCGTATGCTGCCCAATTGCTGCCTTAATTCAATATCTGTCACGACCCAAATTCCCCCAACCTTAAGGATCGTGATGGCGCCTAACATCATACTTGCTAGGCAAGCCAATGTTAGAGTTCGATTAACTATTTCCTTTAAATTTCTATTTAAACATGATAAGCAATTATGAATTAAAATTTAAGCTACTAACTTTCAGTGAATAATTCCAAATATAGACGAATAAGCAAATAAATAAAACGAGCCACGAACTAATTATATAAATAACTTAAAACAACCCAGGGTATGGTGTCACAATTAACGAACTACTAAAGAATAATACAAATAATGGGCTGAAAAAAATAATGTAACTTTTCTGAATATAATAAAATAGTTTTATAAAAATAGGAGAAGACTCTCGAGATCTGCGAACGCCGGCAGATATACCTCGTGTCTCCGAATAAATGAATAGGCGCTCTAAATATCTCTATTGCTGGTCGATACCTGGATCTGCACAAAAGAGTGCAGAGTGTAGTATCAGTACAACCGACCCCATGTACTGAGTAAGTGCCGAGCCTAACCTCGACGAAGTAGTGACGAGGCTACGGCGGGGCATTAACAACATATAACCTGTGACAATAATATATACAATAACGCAACAAAACAATTCTACACGAACAAGAAAAATATAACTGAGACAATAAATATAAAGCAAGAAGGAAATCTAAACAAATAATTAAGTACTGCAACAACAATGAAATAACTCAGCCGCCTTTTCCAGGCCTCAGCTATAACAACCTCTCAAATGATTTCCAAGTTTCCAAACTTTAACTTTAAATAAAAGTAGTGCCAAAATATGAAAAATAGTAATATAAAATGGTAGTTTTCAAATCTTGGTTTTTCTTTGAAAATCATTAAAAATATAATTGTCCTCCCTTATTGCTCCTTGTTGCGGCGTGCAACCCGATCCCACCAAACATATCATATCAATTTATTCACCTGTATCACGATCAATTTATTCACCCGTATCACAATCAATTATCCACCCTTATCACAACCCCCTTATCACAACCCCCTTGTCATAACCCCCTTATCACCGTCTATCAAGTCAAAGCCTTTCACAATATTTATATCTCGACAAATTGTAAACAGAACAAGTTTTACTTTAAAATAATAGTAAAAGCAGAGTATGAAA